>PVKB01000107.1:676951-891111 GCA_004027205.1 Ctenodactylus gundi
TGTTGGGAGAAGCCATCACTAAACTCCACGTTGTGGTGAGACGGAGCAGGGATCAGCCCTCAGCAACGTAAGTAGCCAGGGCCGCAGCTCACAATAATCACTACTGATCTAATGCTTTATTAGCCTTGATCTATACCCTTGTAGTCATTAAGGTCTTGCCACATTTTATTAGTGTGGTTGAAAATGTATTATTTGTTTGTTGTTCTGTCCCCTCCCCCACTATTAAACTATGAAATTTGTGATTTCTTTTAAAAAAAGAAATAGTCCTTTTTTGTTGAGGAGGATTAAGATATTGATTAGCTTTAGACTTTGAGAATTTAATACATGAAAAGAGTTATATGGTAATTAGTTCCTAATGGAATAGAAACATAGTATGTAACTTCCACAGAGAGTAAATGTATAAAAATAAAAACCAAAGGAAGCCAACAATGATATAACAAGAACAAAAATGGTTTAAAAGAGCCCTCAGAAAGATGGCAAATCAAATATATCAATAATTACTGTAAACATAGACTAAATGATATTGTTTAAAGACAAAGATTGCAAATGTGATTTAAAACAATTCCTGCAATAATACTAATTCCCAACTATGTCCTTATGTGAGATTTACTAGCATATAAGAATATATATAGCACAGCTGAAGGTTCAGGAAAAAGGCATAACAACTAAGCATCTGCAAATTACTGCTGTATGATGTGAAGAGAGTACATTTCCCAGGAATAATTCAAGTACTCATATATCTAATAATATGGCTTCAATTCATATGTTAAGTGTATATACACATTAGTTCAGATACACTGCACAAACGATCTGACAAGGTCTCTTTAAAAAAATGGACTAGATAAAGCACTAAGAACAATCTGTACTGGCAGAAAACAAGGAAGATGACCTAATAGGTCTTTTCCGTCTCTAATTTCTGTGATTCGAGGGTTTTTCACTCTTGCAGTAATACTTGTGAGTTCAACAATTTCTCAAAACTATTATTAGTTACCAAGGAAACACAAAATGTTTGTGGGAATAAATAAGCAAATAACAGGCTTTTCCTGCTTTCCATGCAATGGTGGCGTCATGTTATCGCCTCTTCCTTCTCTCCCTGCTGGCAGGACTGCTCACTAAAGTCTCATGGCCAACTTATAACATCCCATGTAGACCAGGAAGTCCCTGGTAACACAAGATTTCTTACCAAATCTAGACTTTCTTGTCTCACGTAGTAGAGAACAAATGCCTTAGCAGTGTCACAGAGTTAACAGGTTGGCTCCGTGGCCACCATTTCTAGGAATAGTGTAAATGTTTCCTTTTAAATGACCCAGTGTCTACAGAAAAACATCTAACATTATTATAATATATGTACTAATGGTACAAAGACACATAATATATGCATTCGTCACACAAACATACACAGCTTACAATATGAAAATAATAATTACTATTATTATTTTGAGACAGTCTTACTCCTCTGTAGTCCTCAGCCTTGAGTGCTGGGATTACAGGCACACACTACCATACCCAGTTTATGGTGCTGGGGAATCAACAGTCAGGGCCTCTCAGGGGCTCTAACTGCTAGGATAGTCCTCTAGTCCTGAAAACAATTATGTTTTACAAATGCTTAGAAGACTATAAGAAAATATAGTACTATGTGTACGACTATATGTAAGATTTCATTTCATCTTTCTACACTTCCAAATTATGAGCATTTTTAGCTGAAAACAAATATGAACTATTTTAAATCAATTTTTAAAAATCATTCACTTTGATATTAATAAAGGTGTTTCTATTCTGTAGTCTCACCACTACTAGTATTTCTGTAATCAGACTGAGTTAGCTCCCAACAGTACAGGCTTGTGTCTTAGAATCAAAGTCAGCTGAAGTCTGGCTAGGACAAGTTGGAGGGCTGCTGCAAACTTCTACCTCGATAGAGGTGTGGGACCACAGAAGGGTGCTGCAGGCAGGAGGAGAGGGTCCAGGTGTACATCCATGCTCACCGCATTCTAGGATATGCAGCTTCAGCCCAGCTCTCGGAGCCCAGCATAACTGCTGCCCTGCCTATGTGGTCTTCCGTGTCGTCAGAGCTTGGTGGGAGGCACTTGGGGAACACAAAGAAGAATGAAAGGAGAAGTCCCTGTGTCGCCATCCCAGGAGCACAAGGAGGGAGCTTTCACTCATCTGCCTTTGCTCTGGTCGATGCGGCCTGGAGATGATGGCATGCCCCTTCAATCTTTCATTTTAAGCTGAGTAGCAGCTGAGGAGAAGGCACCAGCACAGGATCCACAGCAGACTGGCTTGGTGCCTGGAAGGAGAAGGCTTCCAGTGCAACGTCCAGAGGTTCTGTGGGCAGGATACATAAGCACCAGAGGCTTGTGCTTCTGGCAGTCTAACTGTAGCTTGAAGCAACACAACACTGCAGGGCTCTGCCTTTCAACATGGAATTCGTGTCCATCCCCTCGCTATTCAGACTGCCATACAGGACCAGATACAAATAAGAACTGCTGTTTTCCCTTGTTCTTACAGTAGCCTTCCTGTATCTGTAAGAGGCAGTGGTACAAGATGTTCTGCAGATGCCTGAAACTGAGGATAGTACTGAACCTCATATAAGCTTTGTTCTTCCTATATATACGTATCTGTAATAACTGTTTCATTTATAAATTAGGCATCACATGGAATTAACAAAAATAAAAAATAGAACAATTATATTAATACATTTTGAGGTTAAAAGTTATAAATTGTAAAAAAAAATTAATGAATTCTTTTCATTTAATGATTTTCTGAAATTGGCTGATCTGCATAGTTTCCACATGCATTATCTCATTGAGGCAAAGAAACAAAAGAGTACTATTCCAAGTGGCCTTCAGCAGAGCTTCTGCTATACAGAGACAATCACTCCTCCTCCTCCTCCTCCTCCTCTTCTTCTTCTTCTTCTTCTTCTTCTTCTTCCTCCTCCTCCTCCTCCTCCTCCTCCTCCTCTTCCCAGGCTGGTCTTGAACTCACTGCGGTACCCCAGGGTAGCCTTATGCTCAGGGCAATGTGCCTTCCTCCCGAGTGCTGGGATTACAGGCGTTCACCACCACGCTCAGCTTTATGTGGTGTTGGGGAATTGAACTCTGGGCTTAACCACTGTGCCTTTCTTGCAGTACAGTCATTTTTCTAACTGGCCTTTTCCTTTCATTCTTTCTGATCCCCAAGTTTCACCTGCAGCTCTGACAACACAGATAATCCACATAAAATGTACTATTCTTTTATCAATGAAAGAATCAGCAGTGAGAGCTAAAGATTCAGTTAATTACTTCTTCTCTGGCACTTAGATGACAAAGAAAGAAAACAAGAAAGAAAGAAAGAAAGAAAGGAAGAAACAAAGAAAAGGGGAGAGAGGACATGAAAGAAAGTAAGATCAGTCACACACAAATTGAAACTGGCTGGACATTCTTAGCGGCACATTAATTGTATTTTAAAGCAATTATTAATCATGCTGTCATTATGGTTAGTAGTGACTGACTTTACCCATAACAATTGCTGTGGTGACTATAATAACATCCTCTACTAGCTTGAACCATGGAAAATTGCTGATATTCAGCTGCTGTTGACTATCTAGAAAGTAATTCCCTAAAGCTAAGTCCAGTTGGTACTTTTGGATTCCTACCCTTGTCACCTACAAACCTATTTTCCTCTAGTGGAAAGCAATTAGTCCTAGAGAGAAATTTCTTTTTCCCATTTCTACATAACACCTGAAGGC
Organism: Ctenodactylus gundi; assembly: GCA_004027205.1. Classification (NCBI taxonomy): domain Eukaryota; kingdom Metazoa; phylum Chordata; class Mammalia; order Rodentia; family Ctenodactylidae; genus Ctenodactylus; species Ctenodactylus gundi. Next base: position 680,679 of record PVKB01000107.1, read on the forward strand.
TTTCCTGGTTTAGATCACAAATTCAGATTACTAATTGTGGAAAGGATCTAATTAGTATGTACGCTTTTTGTAGAAAATTTTTGATTATAAATGAAAAATGAATCATATGGTAACTGGACAGAACTAGGAAGTAAAATTTTCTTGGCCAATTTTGAGGTACAGTGGTCATAACTATACTATTTTCATAAAAACATATGTCAGAAGCTAAAAGAACAAAAATTACATCTCAGGAGAATTTTCCTAGGAAGAGGAAAGGAATGAAAGGCCACTCATTACCTCATTTGGCCAGTGGCGCACAATGCAAATAGCTGGCTAGAGCTGGCAAGACATGGCCCAAGTGGCTCCAAGTCACATAAAGGTTCAGCCTTCTCAAAATCCTTGACTTTAATCTGTAGGAAATGACATTCTAATATTATTGAAACAAGACACATTAGTGCCGCCCCCTAGGAAACTATCTTAGCAGGACCATCATGCTGTTGATGTTAAGGATGCCTCCCAGCACCAGTTGTCTCACAATCAGTGTGGCTGTGGAATACAGCCTGAGAAGACAGCGTTGGCTTTGCTAGCTCAGCACTCAGCCTGGAAACTAAAGGTACAACCTTCTCAACTAAATCTGAATATTCCTTTCCAAAAACACTCTGCATTCTGAGCAAACCATTTTGGGAAGCTAGGTCCGAGGCTGCAGAGAACACTGACTTAAACCGTGTAACACTGGGCAATCTTGGTCAAGCCACTCCACCCTCCTAAATGTGGTTTCATCTGAAAAGCATGGGCAATACCGTCTTAAAATGTGCTGCAAAGATTAAACAGTGGAATGCATGTAGAGCAGTCTCTGGCATGATCTGAAAGCTCAGCAAGTGAGGGCTATCATAGGTTACTTAAGAAAGTGGTCACACACCATGACCCTGGTTGGAAAGCTGAGTCATAGCTGGGTCAGAAACCGGTTTTTTGGGGAGCAGCAGGGCATTAAGCAAGGCATACAAGAAACAAGGGCCTCCACCCTCTCTTCTCTGGCTTCAAGAACCTTAGACAAGTCTTCACCAATTCAATTTCACTATTTTGAGAACACAGCTAAAGAAAAGGAGAAAATAATAACATCATGCATGATGAGTAGCATGTCAGGAGAATGAACACAAATGCAAATGAAGCATGAGTACAAAACACGTGAAAAAGAAATAGATGGCGGTGTCAGGTGTTAGGAAACATCTTTGCCCACCGGAGAGTAAGCTACAGAAACGGCAGCTGCGGGGTGCAGGTACTTTATTCTAAGTTTAGGACTGGGATCCAGGTGTTTATGCTCCAAGCAACTTTCTTTAATAAGTCATTCTTTTTCATTTGTAATAATAAAAAAGCTTTCATGAAAGTCCTGGAAATTATGTTTAATAAGTATGAAGTAGCCACAGAAAACTAAAAAGATTGCATGCACTTCACACACTTAGGGCAGAGCGGTGAAACCAAGAGGCCAACATCTAAAAGGTTAATTCAGAAACTTCACACCAAATATTAAAATCTAAATTCAGTGGAAGGCTATGGTCAGTCACTTCCCTTTACAAAGTATATATGAAAGGCAGGAGTGACAGGGGCTTCACAGTGGTAGCAAAGGACCTGGCAAAGTGAGCCTTATGTTTTACAAAGGGAATGCAGGCTAATTTTTGTGCCCTGCATCTCCATTCACATCGTCTCCATTAACTACGTGACGCTGTACCATCCTTCCCCCACCCCACACTAAGAAGAAAATGAAACGACAGACTATTTTCATTATTCCTCTTTGACAGCATATGGGAGCAATAATTCCATAGACATATGTATATCGTAATAGGAAGCAATCCTATTTTAATGTAATGTACAAAGAAGCTTTAAATAGACTTAAGCTACTAAAACTACTCAACTCATTTGAAGCTTGCAAATAAGGCTGCCACGTCCCTAGTCCCTAATTTATTTAGCAGATTCCTATAGCTGGGCTAGGCACAGAGATTGCTTCATACTGATGATGTTCAACCAATCAGGAGCTAACTCTCATTTACAAGAAAGAGGATTTATACAAGTAAAGCCGAGCCTTGTTACAGAATAATGGGCTCCACTCAATCACATTTGGCCACTTTCTTCTGGTTACTTTTTCTTATGTCTTATTTTGTTTGCTGGTAGAAGAAAACGGATCAAAACCGGTTCCAAAGTTCTATTTTTATACTTCTGTTTTGCAAGTACAGCACAAAAAACATTTAATTTCTTTTAAAACGATTTTGCTTGCCAAATAACGATTAGTTTTAACTGCTTTCGTTAAAAAAACAGGCATGTAAAAGTCAGGAACGAGGAGATTCTTTTGGTAAAAACACAGAAAAACTAAGATCTCATCTGGCCTTCCCATCATCGCTTGAAGAATTGTTTGGCAGTTACATCATCAGGAAATAAAATACTATTCTCTGAGGACCCCGACTCTTCACAGAGAGAAAAGAGGGTTTGAAGTCTAAATCACCGCTAGGGTTGTCCAAAAACACACAACTTCTCGCGCTTGTCTCTTGCGTCCCCCCCCACCCCCCCCACCCCGCAATCACAAAGCCAATGTCGCAAAAATGTATCTACAGAAGTTTACGCAAGAGTAACAGGATGTGTACTCTAGGATCCCAAGCGGGAGGCAAGTTTTAAGGACCCGAAGGGAGAGAGCGCAGTTCCTGGCGCACGGGCCGTGAGCCGAGCCTCGGCGAGCGGCAGGAGGGCGCCCGCCCGCGTGGGAAGCCGAGCCGCGGCCCCGCGCCGCCGCCAGCGCCGCCGCCGCGCCTAGGGTCTGGCTGTCACCGGCCCCCGCCGGCCGGCGCCGCACATGCCGCGCGCCTTATAAGGCTCCGCGGTGACGTAACGCCCCAGGCCGGGCGCGCTCGGCGTCCCGCGCGCATTGTTCGGCGGCTCCCGGAGCGCGCGGCCGCTCACAGCGGCGCCCCAGCGGCCGGCCCGGCGCCCCCGCCCCGCGAGCAGCTCAGGTAAGCCGCGGCCGCCGCGGGCTCGGCGCGGGCTGCGTGCGGCCCCGCGCCGGCGCCGAGCCTCGGGAGCTCGCGCGCAGCGTGCCGGCGCAGGTCTGCGCGCGGAGAGCGCGGGAGTGGCGGGCAGCGCGGAGCCGGGAGCCGGCGCACCGCCCGCACGGTGCCGGTGCGCCACGCCGGAGCGGGGCGCAGGGCGCGGGGCGCGGGGCGGCTCGGCCTAGGGCTCACCAGCTCCGGCTCACCTGCTCGCGCCGTCCTACGAGGCGGGGCGCGAACGCCGCCACCGGCGCCGACGGCCAGCGCCGCGCCCGCACCCCGGGAAGCCTAGGCCTGTTAACGCATCTTTAACTCCAAAAAGTCTTGTAAGTCCCGCTCTGTCTTAAGTGGCCTGTCAGTTTGCACAAGGAAGTAGCCATCAAGGCTTTGAGCTTTTTTCACTTCAACTCTAGTAATTGCTTAAGTGAGGAGCTGCACTGCAGGCTCTCTTCTCTACATATTTTGGATAATATGGAAACGATTCTGACTTAAAAGGTAAAGCCTCGGGAATAATTGACTCTTCGGGACTTTGAACGGTCAGGCTAGTGCGCTAACCACGCCCTGCCAGTATCACTGAACCCTCTCCTCAGATAAGGAAAATCTACATGATTTTTTACTTTACTTTGGAAAGTAAAAGTCCATAGAGGAATCAAAAGTAAAAGACACACTATCTTGATAAACTATCAAGTTTAGAACATTGGAAATGAAAACAAGACCTCTCGACCTTTACCTGGTATGAGCATATATTGTGAAACAAAACTTTAAGTACTGTGTGACAAAATTAGTTCCCTTTAAAAAAGCTGTATGCTCTACAATTTCATAATAAACTCAGAATCCATAGGCTTTTATATTGAGTTACTCAAAAAGATTAAAATGCTTAATATTGTTGGTACCAAAAAGACCATATAAGGTAACAGAATTTCAATGTTTAGTAAAAATTTATATTTTATTTGTATTTGTCAGGGGAAAAGACAACTAACAGGGCAATTTATCATTTGAAACAGCATTTCTTAAAAATTTACAAAGTATCTGTCTCTAGGAATTCCTGTAGTTGGGTTTTTTCAAACTGTTTGACACTGATTGGAGATTTTTGTTGTGTTTTTGGTAATTTTGTCTATAGCAGTGTAACCCTTAGTTTTTGTATTCTCAAAGAAAAATTATAGGTTATTTGGTCTGAAAATAAGCTATGTAAACTGTAAGTTAACTAAGGATTTGTTGTAAACTATTATTTTGAACCTAGGGAAACTTGCTATAATGGCAGGGGAGGGGCCAACACTATATAGAAGTACAGAATATGCAGAAAAAGAATTGTTTATTTGATATAGGTAATAATTGGAAACTGAAAAAATTCCTGCCTTAGGAAAAAGGTATATGCACTTTGGAATCTAGTAGGGGGAGAGGGAAACAGAAACCATTAATTATTATTTTAGCTACACCCAAAGTACCATCTGTACTGTAAACTATAGCTCAACTGTTGAAAATCAGAAACTCTATCAAAGCTCTAACAGCTCTGTTTCCCACAGTCTGCTTTTTATTTTTTAAGCAAGCAAACATCAATTTTTAGAACTTTTATATGACACACATATTATTCCACACCTTTTTCTATTTGTTAACTTTAATGCAGAATTCAAAGAGCAAACACATGCATATTAAGACTTATTTTAAAACTGAAAGCTACATATGACTTATCGTGGTATACATCATTTCCCAGTAGGCTCTCTGGTTGAGCATTTCTTAGTACTTGGGACAATGTAGATGGTGGAAAACAAGTTTTCAACAGAATAAATGTGAATTTTATACTTATAAATAAAGCACAAATAATTTATACTTAATATGCTCATTAGCTCCTTCATGGCAATTAACCTTGACTGCTAATCACTAATACTTCTGTGATATTTTCCCAATGCTCTGATAAAGGGTTTATACTAAAAAGCCAGTAAGAAATACAAATCATGCCTTAACTATCATAATTTTCAATTGCTTTGTGATTTCAATTAATTGTCTTTAAAAAAAAGCTGTGGCTTTGTTTTAAGGTTCTTTGTTCTTTCGCTCTAAAAGCCTACAAGGATCTTGATGTAAAAAAGTGAAAATGAGGGATGAAGTATACAATTCCGGTAATTTTTCTTAGGTCACGTTCTGTCCCTATCTAGTACTTAAGGGCGAAGATAATATTTTAAAAAGTGAACAGGGCCAAAAAAAAAAAAAAAAAGAACTTCTTATTTAAAGGAGAAGGAAAGACTGGATATTGTGGAGTAATAATCAGAGAATGTAGGTCTCAAGCTCCCCCAGGGACTACAGTGTTCCATCTGTTCTTCACATAGCCAGTTAGCCAGTCATTAACTTAAAAAAAATCTAACACATCCTACCTTATCCTCTTGGGCATACACTTAATTTTAAGTGATTTGTAGGGTTTACTTAATTAGCACTCAACTGTGCATTTCGTATCAATTTAGCTGATCAGTTTCTGTAAATCACATTTAAAGATGCAGAGGTGTAGCATGTAGAGCATCACAGAAGTTCAAAGAAGTAGTTCTATGGCTGCCTGTGCCGCACCCACGGCATTTTGGAAACACCAACACAATCCTTTATGCCTGTTATATGCTACAAAGACCTTTAGAGCTTCTCCTGGCTGGCCATTTGAGGTAGGGGAATCTTCATCTTTTGAATCATTTTGTTGGGTCTGTTCCCTCTTTGTCTTAAAAACAGAACTGAGATTCTTTCTCACTCACCTCTACCTGTACTACTAGTGCCTCTGACTGGCAAAGCTGGGCACACAAAGGTGGACAGGCTCGCCAAGGAAAGCTGCTCAGCTCTTTTGCAGATAGCAAACATTCCCTCCCTCTTCATGCTTGTTCTCTGAAATGCTCTTGCAGATTAAGATAGAAGAGCAGCAGTTATAATTCTCAGCCCAAGAAGAACACAGATTAGCCATGCCCACATACCGATGTTGTACTAACTCCCAAATAAGATTAACTATTAAGAATACAATATTATTTTTGTGACAAAATTGAAGAATGAGGTGTTGGGAAAGCAGGCAGGGAAGTATGTAAAGGAGGATTATGTAAGTGCATCACTGAATTAAGAGAGGGATGCAGGTACATACTCAACTACTTGCTTCTCTATCAAAAGACAGGGACTATTACTATTGCATCAGAGTAACAAATGTTCAACTTCAAATATGTGAGTTTGAAAAGCGCCTTGGTAAGTTCTACCAAAAGGATAATGGGATACCCTAGCTCCTGGAGAGTGTGTATGTACACACCCAACCCCACACCCCTGGTACAGAATATCCACAGAACTTTGTAGCTGCAACAAACAGTAGAGATCATGTGATCTAGATGTTCACTTTATAGAAGAAACTGACATCCACAGCGTGATGTGTTCCAGAGGTACAGAGCTACTCCCATGCATAGCCAAGGTCCCGTGCATTCCTGGACTGTAGCCCACCTTTGGTTTCTTCTGTAATCAGGGGAAGTAATAGAGACAAACAAAGGCCCTGGAGCAGCCTTGGCACAGTAGGTGGTAATCTGGATACAGAACTTATTAAAAAAATAAAGTGGAAAGGTTCAAAGTTCTTGTTAATAAGTAGTAAGAAGGTAAAGAGAAAGGAGGAAGGTGAAAAATCAGTACAGTTCAAGCAAGCTACAACAACGGGAGGGATATAAAAAGACAAAGAAAAGAACAAATGTGTGTAAAGATCAAAACTCACTCTTTGTTTGGAAAGTGAAAAGTGCCCTGGAAAGAGGCACTGTGGCCAAAGACATTAAGTCTGAACTACTGACCTAACAGTATATTCTCAGTATCTTCCAGCTAAGCGTTCTACACAACCCAGATGTTCCCAGCTAGTAAGCGCCCTTTCAAAATTCAAAATGACTCAAAGTTTTCCAAACAACCTCCTTCCAAAATGCAAAGGAAGTTACCTATGAAGGCTATATGCTCTTGGTGATAATTTGCCTTATTTCCCTTCATATTATGAATTATGAGGTGACATTAAATTATACATTACCTATGTGTTTACTGTCTGTCTCTTGGATTATGAAATCATTTAGGATCAATTTTGAAACTTCCTTTATCACTAGCACCTGCCTACAGTTAGTAGGTGAATCACTGAAGCAAGAATGTTGGCTAAACGTATGAACAAGTATATCATAACCTAGAAACTTCACATATGGTAAGAAAAATACTTCTACTGATAGTGCTTTAGGGAAGCCCCTTTCTAAATTTTGTCTGGAGGCCCCAAACAAATCTTTGCCGCTACATGAAGTAATCAACAGAACTGATTTGCAAACAGAGAAACCAGAAAATCCATTATGCTCAATTTAAGTCAAGGCAGTGAAGTCAGCTTTATACTAGTGTATTTTGTGTAGGCAGACAGGATCAGATGCTTCTTCGGTCTCTGCCTACCTTCATCTACCTCCTTTTAACACCCTCCTCAAAATAATGAGATTGAAGGTGGTGAAAGAGTACCAGGTGAATCGCCTTAAGGCACAGAAGGCACCGAAGCAAAATATGGACAAACATAATACAGTAGTTCTGTCCTTAAGAAGTGTGGATTCCTCTGAATTCCTCTAATCTCTGTGCCTCAACTGAGAGTAGAAAATGCAGGTATGGGCACAAATGGTTTATCCTTCCAATTACTAAAAACAGACTGCCTTTCCCTAAGCACGTACTTTGACCAGTGTTCATCTGGGAACTTTCTATGTCTAATTTTGTAATTTCAAAGTTGTGAATTCCAGTGCTGACCTATCATCTGCAGCCAGCTGGGCTAACCATGAGACAAAACAACAGGCCCAACAACTAAGCTCACTATAAACCACACCAGGCCACAATCTAGCTACACCTATCCATACTGCTAACACTGCACTAATGACAAGAATTAAGATCACCAGCAGGTCTTGCACAAATGCTTCAGTCATGGTCTCATCCCTGCTCTTTTTGAATGGACTGATAAAACAATGTAGATAAGAGAAGTCTGCTGGAGATAAAAAGTAAGTGAACATATGTGGGAGTGTTTTGTAAAAACTACAGCAGGGTAAAGTCAATTGCCAAGCTTGCTCACTAGTAACAATGGACTGACATGGACAAATGGCATTGCCCCAGTGGTGAGTCTAAATAGTAATAATGAGTCAGTAAATCTGAGGTCTAAGCCTGGCCCAATGCTGCCACCCTAGAGTTGTATCACTTTGGGAGGTTAAGGTAGGAGGAACAAAAGTTTGAGCCCAGTATGGGCAACTTGGTGAGACCCTGCCTCATTAAACAATAACAGTGAATTAAAAAATGGGCTAGGAATATAGTTCAGTCAGTGTAAAGGCACTAGTTTTAATCTCCAATATCAACAAATAAATAAATAAGTTTGATTTCTACTTTTGTTACTCTGAAATACATTTAACTGGGCAAATCTGCATCTTTGTTTCCATCTTTGTTGTCTTAGGTTTACCAAGAACCTCCAAAACATGATATCCATGCCACACAATTCTAAGTACTAGGTAATTCTCAGTACCAGGTAAAGATTGTATAGTGGCAGTTAACTCTTGAGGGACCATCCTGGTCAGGTGCGGCAGGGCCCGTGCAGAAGTACAGGCTACTAATCATGTCATTACAGAGACACATCAACTAAACAAAATGGAGGTAACATGTGAAAGAGCTCACAAGTAAATGAGAGACAGCTTAATGTAACTGTAGTTCTTAATTCTGAGGTCTCCAGATCACTGTACCTACAGCAGCCTCCAAGACAGGCTGCTCTGCCAGAAGCAAAGCTGCTGGATTTATTGTGTTTCATGGTCTGGAACAAAAGTTCAAAGGTGAGCTCGGTCTCATTCTTCCTCTTAATTTTTTTTATATCAATTGAACAAAACCAAATCTTGGAGCAGAGATCCTAAGAGAAATGTAAAATGTTCCTCCCATTTAGGCTGACAATTCAAGTGTTTTCTGTTGCTAAGTTTGAAGAAATAGAATGAGCTGCTTGACCCTGGAAGCTGGAAGAGATAAACTACCTAGTTCTTGCTGAAAACAGGAGTGCAGTTAGATGTTGTGAAGCCACTCAGCCTTAGTTTGTGATTTTGTTAACAGAGAATGGCAGAAAAGTTAAACTACTCTGTGGGGTTGTGTAAAAATGAATCCATTACATAGCACAGGAAAGATTACCTTTTAACAATATCACACTGGTATTATAGCTCAGTGGTTGAATGTTGTCTAGCACACATGAAGCCCTGGGTTTGATTCTTAGCACCACAAAAAACTGTCAGGCTAAACATCCACATTATTAGAATATATTATGGTTGAGGCTGCCTATTTTCCTTGATGTTTTCATACAACTGGCAATATGGAAGCCTTTCAAACAAGAGTTACAGCAACTTTTGTGAAGTGCTTGGCAGTTCTACTTATCTTGCTCCAAATTACATCTCCTTAAATTCTTCTTTCAGTCTCCTAAAATGAGTAAAGATAACAAAGAATCACAGGCAAATTCAAGATTTGGTGGCTCATATCCCCGAGTGGACTTCATCTGGCTTTGTCTGAGGAAATTCCTTACTTCACTGAATGCTTCTCCCACTCCAGAAGTAACAAGAACAAGAGGGACAAAGCTCTGCTTGTCCTTTTGCTCTAATGACAACAAAACATTCTGAGACCTAAAGTTAGGTGTACCATTTGGTCTACAGGGGGCTATATTTCCTTAAGAAAATAGTTCTTCTCGACTCTTAATTATTTGATTACGAGAATATGTAGAGTTTAAACATTTGTGGAGGACACTTTGTGACATAAAACTATGCAGGAAAACTTGGGGGGAAAGGGATAAAAAGAGGGGAGCATCAGCTGATGAGCCAATTTAAGGGGCAATCATGGAAAGCCAGGAACCAAAATGGAAATAGGGCTACTGAATGGTACATTCCAAAAAAGACGGCAATTTTTTTTTTCTTGGAAGTTTCCTGTGAATACTTGAGGTAAAATGAGAGGGAAAGAAAAAAAGGCTAGAACTAGGATCAGAATACTCAAATTCTGATTATTAAATCCACTCTTTGGCCTTCAGAATAACCTGGATTTCCACAGAAAAGAAGATATTTTCATCAATTTTAAGATGAAGATTAAATGTGATGACGCATTTGGAATAGTGTCATACATACAGCAGATGTTCTGTATGTGACACCTACTTCCTCCTCTATTTATGCCATTCTGGCCACAAATTGAGGCTTCTTTACTACTTGTGTTATAGTAGAGTTCTCCCATGCTGAGAGGCATGTGGAGTTGCCCTAGGGCCGATGAGAAGGTGCTTTGTATGATGCAGACCTGAAGAACTCAGATTCTCCTAGGCATAGCTCTACAGTGAAGTAATGGATTAAGCTTACTGGACAAAAAACATGGTTCTGCTGCCTAACTGGAACCACTGTGAAGAGCTTATCCTTCACCTCTGTTCCTCTGCTACAAGGCAGTCACACCTGGGAGAAATGCAGGAGGTCTCCTAAATTTACTTTGGTCACCTGAAGTAAGATACAGGTTACTAAGCACTTAGGACCAATGAGAGGTGACTGCAAATGACTTAAAAGCTAACCTGGCATTGCTGTTTTACTTTAAAAGTTCCAGCAGGTCTCACAGGTACACACAAAAAATTGGTAAGACAAATCCTATAATTAAGGTTTAGATCAGATACTAGGCACAGACATTGAAGATTCTTCCCAAGGTCTTGATATTTCAGCTTCATTGCACTTCCAAGTCAGCATACATTTTTTCTTAGTGTACATTTTAAGTGTGAGTAGAACAATTCATTCCTTTGCTTTTATAGACTACAGTAAATGCTTTCCATAAAAAGTATCTAAATCTCATCAAACTCCAATTAAGGTTTTCAGTACAGTTATGAACCCCTGAGAGTTAATGAGCCATAAAATCTCTTGCTACCTGAACTTGTGTACAACCTTAAATAAGAATGATGGGAGAAAAGAATTTTAATGATTGTTGTAGGTTTCTAAGTTACAAGTGTTTGTTTTGTTTCGATTTTTTTGTGACCAAGTTTCATTCTGTAGTCCAGTCTGATCCTGAACTTGCTATGTAGCCAGGCTGACCTCAAACACAGGTTAGTAGTTCTCTTGCCTCAGCACCTGAGTGCTGGGATTGTGTATATGAACCACCCTGCATGATTTATGTGGTGCTTGAGGATCGAACCCAGGGTTTTGAGCTTACTAGGCAAGCACTTTTAACTCCTGAGCTATGCTCCCAGACTGTGGAAATTTTTATTTTGTGGAACTAAGACTTGAGGATCGACAAAGGCTTTCTAAATCTTAGAGATGAGGTTGTGTTGCTTTCTACATGTTTCAGCTGAGGTAACAGGAAGATGAGGTAAAGCCAGATTTTAAGTTGGTAGACTTTGGTTTAGTATTTCCTGCTTTCAGATACAAAGCTATTCTGAAAATGGTTTTTCAGTTGTTTAAGTACTGGATTTTACCTTTTTATTTTTACTTGGAATGGTGAACATTAAAAGTGAGGGATGGTAAAGTCAGTGCTTTGCTTCAAAAATTTTATACTGAACACATGGAATAGTTTCCTGTCTTAAAATTCAAGTTGCAAGGAAAGATATAATGGGTATCCAAACAGTACATACAAGAGGCACATGATTGCCTTGTACTGCTACAAACAGAACATTTCTCACAGGAATAATCAACAAAATGGGAGAAACCCATACTCAGGGATAAAATCATGAGCAGACCCAGGGCCAAAACCACTGAAATATAAAGCTATTGTTGTCATCCTGGCAGATGTGTTGTTGACCACCAATCTTTCTCTCTGTGCGTATGTGTGTGAGTGTACATGAGTGTGTATTTAGGGGTACTGAACTTAGGGAGCACTGAGATATCTGCCTTGCCCTTTTTTAAATTTTATTTTGAGACAAGGTCTCACTAAATTGCCCAGGCTGGCCATGGATTTACAATCCTGCCAGACCTTCCCAAGTAGCTGAGAATATGCTGCCACACAAACTTAGTCCTCTGTAGAAGACATTCATCTTAAGAGAACCTGACCGAGAGAACAGATCAAATTTTGTTTATAAGTTGTCTTCTTTACTCAGAATTGGCAAAAAAGGGAAAACATAACCCAAATATTCTTAACTCTTCGTCAAAGGGAAATAAATGAATAAGGCTTAGATGACTAAAATTTTATTTTTATAGTGGATGCAAAGACATACAAAACACTGACTACATGAAAATCACTTGTTTCAACAGATTTTAGAATCAAACTTTTCCACCTGTCTACAGTTGTTAGACTTAGTATATGGCCCAAACAGTAGCTCTCCAGAAATCAAGACATAAACCAATCAATCTTGGTAAATAAGCAGATAAGGGCAGATGCAGGATGTCACATGATCTAATTGTTTACTGAGCAGGAAGCCAGACCACACAGTAACTTTCAGTCTCCTACTGCCTAACTTCCAAATCCTATTACATTTTTCTGTTTCTTTTGTATCTTATTGACTAATTTACTGCAGCTAAAATGGATTAAAGTAACAACAACAAAAGCCAACTTTAAAGATCAAAAGGTTTCACACTCTTAAGACTCATATCTCCCTGGCTTCTATGGTAAACTGTGACTTAAGTAGTCACAGTAAAACGTAAGTTTCTATTGTTGTGGTTTCTAAATTTCTGAAGTTTGAATTTCCCACTAACAAGTTTGGAAATATTTGGTTTCCCAAGCATACCATGTTACCCACTGGCTCTACACAGAAAGCCAGACTACGAGGAGGTGAAAACGAGTGGCACAAGGGTCCGTGTGCCATCACTCTGGCATATGACTGGTCCCCATTTTGACCATTATGTTAAATCTGATGATCTGAACACTAATGTAAGGAAGCCTTAAAAGGGAGGGGGAGGGAAGGAACCAGGAACTTTAAAAAATGTGCTTCTTGGCACAAAATAAGATCTGGAAAGAGAGGCACTAAATTATTTTTCATAAAGGAGAGAATAAAAGAAAAGTAACCCATATGTGAGTAAAACATTAAGAGAAGGAATTACACTAATCTACCAAAATACCAATGTGAAATATTTGAATGAGAAAAAAAGAACTACTGGAGATTAAAAACAAAATTTTACAGCTACCTCAGACTATTTCTCTAAAAAATCCACTTCTGTATCCTCAATCTAACACACAAAAGAATATCTAAAAATAAAGGGAATTTAAAAAGTAAAAAGAATGAACATATAATAGTTTTACTAAGATAAAATAATACACACACATTTCTAAAAGTATACAGTATTTTGTCCTTGAAGTCAAATGTAGGAAGGACTACCTATTAAAATACTTTCAAAAACTTTAAGCTCCTTAAAATACTCTATGGGAATGGTATTTATATGACAAACTTACTTTCTCTGGGGAATGTGAGCTATTACTGGCACAGTCCAATTTTTAAACCACTCAAATAATTACAAATTACAGCAAATGGCTGAATTTGCTGCTGATATATTATTACAATGATTAACAGAATACCTGCCATATCTTACAATCAAAACTCTGAGTAGTTGTGAATTTACAGAAAATACTGTCACAAGACAGTGTTTTGTTAGTGATTTTGTCATTGACAAACAGTAATATAGTACGCAAGTTCACTGATAAGGACGGTACATTAGAGATGGAAGATAGGGGATGAGCAAGAATGGATACCTTGGTGGTAAAAAAAACAAGATGTGGAGTATACACTGGCATTCTGGCTTTGCCAATTGCTAGCAGGAATTCTGTCAAATTATATAACTTCTCTGAGTTCTAACTTGGAAGATGAAAACAATATCTGCCTCTTATCAGTGCTTCTACAACTAATACAGTATGTGGGATATAATAATTGTTCAAGCGACTGTTAGTACCAGGCTGTAGAGAAGGACTACCATATATTTTTACAGCATACTGTAAATAAGCAGGAAGCAAATATCTACTAACACTATACTTTCTTCAATAACAGAACAGGTATTTGTTCAAATATTTATTGTTCAAATAGGACCAGGCAATGTTAATCAAACTGGAATGTACTAACAAATACAACAGAGACCAGTGATTGGTCAATAACTGAATAAAATGTGCACACATACATAAACACCTAATTACATAAAGTTTACGTTTTAGATTTAAACACAGCTAACATTCAAATGAGCAAAACATAATCTGCTGAATGGTACTAGATGAGTGAGGAAGAATCCGGTGCTCCTAGGGAAAACAACCAACATAAAAACACATGAGCACTACTGTGTTTGATGGAACACCACGGAAGCTAGTATGGCTGGAGCAGAGCAGGGAGCCAAGGAAAAGTAGCAGTACATAGGACAGGAGACAAGAGACTCTCAGAGGTCAACATGCTGGGTTTTTGAGTGAGCATGTGACCTCATTAAATGAAACATGCAAAAAAACAAAAAGAAAACCCATAGACTTTGCAGCCACTGTATTCTTATTCTGGTCTGATTATTTGTACTGTTCAGTAAATTATTTAACCTCTCTATATCTTAGCTTTTTGGTCTTTTCCCCATCTATAAAGTGGGCATACTACTTTCTGCCTTAAAAGTTTGTTAAGAACTACGTGAGGCCAAGTAGCATAGAATAGTATGCTTCTTTCCTTCTCTATAAAGCCAAGTCTCACAGTGAGACTCAGAAGTCAACATTCCAGTTTCAAGGCTACCATGGCATTTAATCTGCCTAGGCCTAAATTTCTCACCTAAGAAAATGAATGCAGGTGCTATACATATATTTTAAGAACAGTATATGACAATCAAGATGCTGGTATAAAGCAAAATTTTTATTAACTAAGATTTTATTAGTATTAAATCTTAATAAAAGTTTCAAAACAAAAAATTGCTCCCACACCTTTACATTAACATTCCAGTTTTAAGAGGCCACGTACAGTTTCATTTTTTAGCATGGAGTTTTAAAGATTTTACAAATGAGTTAATTTGTCTTCCATTTTCTGCCTCTGCTGAAGATTACTGATATGTGGAAAAGACAACCTTTATATGTTAACCTATGGAAGATGTTGAATGGTGTTTCTGGGTGAAAGAATAAGAAACTTTATTTGAATTCATTTATTATAAAAACTCTAGAAGTACAAGTAGAAGTTACTATCAATAATTAAAATTGGGAAGGTAAAGGATGAAATGGGAGAAAAATCTTCATATTATATTGCTTAATATACATATTTTGAAGTGTGAGTTTATTTAGAAATACTAATCTAAAATCAAAGACTGAAATTCAGATTGCTTAAAGAGCCGAAAGTACACAAAACAAACTTCAAACCCAGTTATAAAACAGTAAGAATTCCCTAAATGACCTGTTTCTCAGGTGTACTGGTTATCTCACAACCTGGTGGTTTGCCCTACCAATAGTATATTCAGAAAAGAATATTTCCTGTAGGTCCATCCCCAGTCAGTCAGTCTACTCGGCCTTTTGAATCCTCCCAAGTAGACAAGGCTGTAAGCATCTGAAGCCATAGAAAAAGTGCAAGTTCCCATTTCAAGGAACAAGGAACAAGGGTAAGATGAGCAGAACATCAGAGAGGCTTTTGGAAGGTCAGCTATTATCACCCACTTTGATATGCTGGTATTTCACTGGATATGGCACATTCAAAGCTTTGTTGTCTTCCAGGAAGGGAGAAGAGCTATAAAGTAGATCTGTGAACAAAAGAGAAATGGAAAATAGGGCTGATCACATGTGAGCAGCAGACAATGAAGAAGAGCTATGAATTCCAGAGTTAAGTATCACGAGGAGATCTGACAGGAAATTTCCAAAAATTAACTGCCTGAAAGTGGGGATTTTCAACTAGACAGAATCCACCCAGCCCCCCTAGCCCTCAGAACATGTGAAATGTCTGGAGATGTTGTCACAACTAAATTAGAAGTACAGGGTTACTTCTGAAATTTAGCAGTAAAGGCCATGGGTGCTCCTAAACATCCTGTATGCACAGGACACCCCACAACTAAGATTTATTCAACCGAAAATGCCAGTAGTGCAAAGATTGAGATCAAATCCTAACCTAAAATGACAGTAATTATGACTAAAGGTACAAGCCTGTCAGTACATCACAAAAAACAGATTAGGTAGTCTTATTTTTCATTCCAATGTGAAGTCTGACTGTTCCCCCTAAAAGTGGTCCCTCGGGCCATTATGGCTGAGTTGCTCTATTGTGTTACCTAACCGTCTGCTTCTTTTCTTTCTTTTCCCTTTCCTTTTCCTTTCCCAGTGCTGCTGACATGTAACTTTTATTCATTTTAAAAATCATTTTTATTTTTTAAAATTGAAACTCTATAGTTTACAACATGGTGTGTGTGTACAAGCACATGCTTGTCTATGTGTATGTTAGGGGGAATGAACCCAGGACTTGGCACTGAACTCCATCCCCAGCCCATTTTTTTATTTTTCATTCCGAGACAGCATCTTCCTAAGTTGCTAAGTTGCTCAGGCTAGGCTAGAGCATGAGATTCTCCTGTATCAGCTTCCTGGTGTCTGGGAATATAAGACATGTGCCACTATGACTGACAACAACAGCACATATTGATATATATATACTGTAAAATGGCACAGTCCATAAATAAAATACCAATCATCTCATATACTAACTTTTTGTGGCGAGAACATTTAAAATCTACATATTCTCTTCGGGTTAGGAATGTGCTTAGTGGTACAGTTTGTGATCAGCACGCCTGAGGACCGGGGTTGAATCCCCAACACCAAAAATAAACATAAATAGCCAGACACAGTGGTGCATGGCTGCAATCCCAGAACTGTGGGAGTCAGAAACAGAAGGACAAAAGTTCAAGTCCTCCTTGGGGAATTTAGGGAGTCTTTGTCTCAAAAAAAGGAGGGTGGGGGGAGCTGGGGAAGTCACCTACTACAAAGACCCTGGGTTTAATCCCTAGAACCCAACAGCCAAACAAGCAAACAAAATCTCTTCTCTTACAAAATATAATAGAGTGTCTTCTGTCAGGCAGTATATTAAGAGGAAGGATTCTTGGCTCTGCTAGGGCCGGGGAGACAGATTTCCGAAAGTCAATCTAACAAAGACCTAAAATCTCAACTGTTCAAAGACATGCTCATTTATTGGTATAGTAATAATCAAAACAGAAGATCTGGGAAAGAAAAGTTGTTATTTGGTGAATGTTTTTCCAAGTAATTAAGAACTCCAACTCATAGTGATAGGAAAAGGAGAAATAAAACTTAAAAAGAAAAGTAAATAGTCTATTTAACACAGTAATACATTCACAATAATTGGGTTGCTATTTCTGTGATGCTGGCAATCAAACCCAGGGCACATATGGTAGGTAAGTGCTCTACCACAGAGCTATATCCCCAGACTATACCAGTGGTATTCGGTAAACATCATCATCTAAAGGTTCTGAGTGGAAAGCTCTAATTTACAATACTGCACAGAAGTTGACAAGCCATAATTCAGGCTCAAATAATAATTTTGGTACAGATTATTGTCATTCCCGTTAATTCATTTCCTCCCAAGGCTTAGCCCAAGCACTCTTTCAAGTCTCTACCTGGCCCTCTGATCAGGATGTTAAGAGTATCTTTCTAACCCAGCCTCCATAGATACCCTTTGGTGTGAAGGTGCAAATATTCTAGGGTCCTGAGGACCCAAGCTAGGTTCCTGTAGACTCCTAGACTAGCTTTTTCCTTGTTCTATAACTTCACTTTTCAGTAATTTTCTTTGTAGGTGACATTTTTGTCTTAATTTCTTTGTTCCCAAGACAGCAAGATTTCCAGTTCAAATTCCTCCAGTTTGAGGATTTCATAAACTATTTTCAGAATCCAGTTTATTACTAAAAGCCTGTAAACTCCTTATAATTAATAGGTCATTTGACTACTTGCACCTTGAACTCTAGGAGCCACAGGTGATTGTTTAGATACTGAAGATCCTCAGCTCACTTTCACCCTGTATTCTTCTGACACCAAGCCAAAACCTTTTTCATCACTTCATGCTCTCATTCTTTTTTCACAATGAAGGAAAATAATAACCCAGTTTGCTGAATCTGGAGCCACTTATGGTGTCTCTAAATGACCTCAATGATAATGACAGGATCTTCAGTAACAAGGACATAAAGCAGACACAGATGTACACTCATATTTGGCTAGCATGTCCTAAGGGGGGGGGGGGGAGCAATAGTGCTGTGCTACATTTTGCTGACCAAGTCAAATGAATCGAACATTACATTATGGTGAAGGCATGCTGCAGTTTTAATTAAAAATAAAAACAACTTTTGACTTGTGATATAAATAAAAAGGAAACAGCGTACATAGAATAAAGATGACTGGTCATAGCTATCTTTAAGAGTGCTCCTAAAAATCAGACTAAACAATGAAAAGTGCGATTGAAAAAGCAAGGAGCACAGCAAGGAAATATAAATGATAGGACTGATTACTCAGAATATATTAGTATCTTGTATTTTAAAAGTTTCTAATAAATTCCATGTAATTATTCTGCAAACTACTAGAATTCTGGCTGTTTAATATAAATGTAGAGCTGTCAGTGCAATGCAGTGATTATGTGGTAAAAAGGATTGCTAAAGATGAAGTGGACTATAGTCCTAATCAGAGTATCAGAATGTGTGCCACAAAGAGCAAATATAAAAATGAATAAAGCACTAGAATGTATGTAGGCTCCTTAATAATTAACACACTAACTCAGGAAGAAAAAGTAACATACTGAACTAACTAGAATAACAAGAATAAGGAAAAGTAAAACTATGGACTTAAAACTAAAATGAGAATCACATTATTTCAAACATCTTTTAAAAAAATCTTTTAAAAAATGCCAATTAGGTTTTGGTATCATCATCTTATTTGGTAGTTGATGACAGACTGCATTTTATGACCAGGCTGAAGAATAACAGGACACAGGTAGATTTTGAAAGAGAAAAGGCAATATGGCAAGCAATAAGCACTGTGCAAAGAACAGAGTAGGGACTAACTGTATTCATCTTATACACATGTGAAATGAATTAAATGTTAGCTTAACTGTATTACTGATGAACCCATTTTAAAAATCAGGCTATTTACTGGTTTCCATGCCTTTATTTCAAATTGTGATTTTAGGCACATTTTAGTTGTCTATATTAAAATTATACAGACAATTCTGATTGGAAAAGAGGAAATTTGAAGCAGAGCATCTTCCATCTGTCTCTGATAGTCACTGAAAAACTATATATTATAAATAACAGAAACGTTAAAGTACAAACTAAGTTCGTAAACCTGAGACTTCATCAGGATGAAGTAAAAGGCTAAGTGGTGGCTTGAAGTACAGTGACAGCCCAAACCAGAGGCTTTTCCAGAGGGAGACATATTTGGCATTTTGCTTCTACTGTTCCTTCTAGTCTATAGCAGTGACCCAAAGGGTGTCCCCTTCAAGAGACATGCCAGGCCAAAGTATCTTCATAACACAATCTTTTTCACCCTCATTTTCTTGGAAGAGTACATGTTTTCCAGAGGTTACATGACATGTAATGATGTCACTGCTATGGCTAATGGAATATGTGAAACAGAACTGAGGATCTTTTTTCAGTTGAGCCAGACATTAGAGTTTACAGAATTGTAAAACAATGTAATTCATCATACTGAGCTTTTCAAACTTACGATAAAGGTGTCCTTTATGTTAAAATATACCAGTTTATTTTTTAATGAATAAATGAATGGATTCCAAGTGAGGTGTGGTAGCACACTCCTGTAATCTCAGTACTCTGGGCACAAAGGAAGGAGGATTACCAGCTTGGACTACCAAAAAAAATTAGCTTGAATATTCAAGAGTGTAAAAGGTATTCATGAAACCAAAATGGTTGAAAACTGTTACTCTTGAGCCTTTACTGGACTGTTCCAAAACTGCCCATTCTTTGCTAACAGTGTAAAAACTGTTCACCTCCGTATAGCCCTAGTATTAACTATAGTCCTTTGTAAATTAAGTGAACAGAAGTCTTGCCATATTCATAACATCAAAAACTTTAAATTCAAGACCCACATTATGCCGGGAGTGTAGTATTAGTCTCTTCAAAATGACACTGCAAACTATTCATTGTTATAAATGGGATTAACTCCATTAATTATCACCTGGATGTAATATGTATGAGTCGTCTGCCTGAAAACTAGAAAAGAATCTGCAAAGTAGAAGCATAATGGGTCAGAGTAGTCAGATTATATTTGAGTTATTTCCTTCCCAAATTTGCCTGCTATTGATGTAATGCTGCCTGGGTAATAACCAGATGTTATTTATCCAGTAGAGCTCTGGACTGTGAGGAAAAAATAAACTACTCCTTTGTGTGAAGAACTGAAGTAACTAAAACAGACTAATGGGCTGGCATGTGAGCATTTACCACCCATCTATGTTCTTCTTAAAACAAGCAATCACATTAACAGCTGTAACCCAGAGATTTGAAGAAAAGAGGCTCTGATCTATCAGTCTTGATTCTAGAGGCTCCATAACTAGAAATAGAGTTGATAATTATAAAAAATTCCCTTATGCTTCATTTTATTAAATACCCAAAACTACCCCCAAGGTGAACACTAACTTTTAAAAACAATGAATAAAACTGCTTATGACAGCATTGCGGTATTTTCCACAAAACAGTGTATTTTTTCATTTTTTTCATTCATAAAACCCACCACTTCATTTGATTTGGTTTCCTCTAAAAAGACTCTGTGGTAAACACTTTAAAAACCACAAACAAATCACTAAAATACTTGTCCTGTTCTCAAGAACTCTGTATTTTAGAACTGTTGATTATGATGTTATGTAAATAAGGCAAAATCAAAAGTGGTGAAAACTGTAATATAAATTCTTATGGGTATGCCAGTATTACAGCATTTGAACACACCGTTTCATATGTGCATTATATGATGATTATTACTAACACTCAGTGTCTCACACAGAGAAGATAAAATATAGGCACATATTTGCTGACGTGTATATAAATAAAAACTGAAAAAAATCCTCTGAATATATAATTTGTACTGAAGAACCAGAATTATGGTTGTACCAAAGAACAATCAAGATGACAGATATGGTGTTTTGGGGGAAAAAAAACAAGAAGTAACTGGTATTGCACATAATAATAGTGATAAACCACAGTAAGTTATAACAGTTCTGAGCCATAATAGAACCTGTGAAGAAAAGCTGTAATAAGACATTGCTTTAAGGCAGTTTGGATTTAATTACCTCACATTTGTGTTCATAAAACCAGTTCCCACAACCTGTTTTTATTGGACAGGATTCAGTGACTGTTCCTATAATCCCGTAGTGTCAGTACTTGTGCACGAATATAAGTGCTCCAAGACAGTAGTCTTCAAACTGAGGTCCAAGTTCCCCTGAGGGTTCACAGACTTGTAGGGGTACAAGGCTTCAAGGAAATCAATGTCTGCATTTGCCACTCCCTCCCGGTCTTTCTCTGCCTGTCTCTCTCAGGCAGATCCTAGAAAAGTACTCATGTTTTGAGTTCTCCTATTCCAACAGAATTTTCAAAATAGCTTTCTTAAACTCTTACCATGTCAAACTTCCTGAGTTGGAAAGTTCTGTAGGACATCAGACAGAAAACTTTAGACAACTATAAAAAGCCTTCTCAAAAAGCCCAGGTGAGCACAGCAGGACTTCAGAACCAAATACTGGATGAGGCACTGCGTTGTCTTCATGTGGGTGCAATTCAGGCTAAGTTTCCTGTACCTCATATTCTGCAAGTAAGGCTATTAGAGGGATGTATATTTACACATTTACCTAAGTTGAAAAGTAAAGTCAAGACATTTTTCTTGAAAAAATGATCAACTTATCTGTCTGGTTAGTTGAGAAAGACTTTTAAACTACATGGCAGGCATTAAAATATCTTTTCATGGATTCAATAGATGCTCTTTTGAAATATGTGAAGAGGTTCCAAGTTTCAAAAATCCTTAGTTCTTTTAGCAGATAAAGAAAACATGAGAATCACTGTTCTAAGAAATACAGTAAAGAACAGGCCATTGGCATAGAACACAAGACACAGGATGTACATGTTAACTCAAATAGGCATTTTCTGATGTGTCTGCCTCAATGAGACAAATTAAGGCAGGACAATGAAGTCTAACTTCTTATGACTGACATGTACTAAAAATATAATGGAAAAGAGAGTCATACTTTGAGTACTGTACTGTGCAGGGACAGATTTCAAATATGGAGAATTCTGTATACCAGGGTCTATGCTCTGTTCAAGATAAAAGCTCTGAAAATAAAAGCCTGGATAAAAGCTCTGAAAATCATTTATCTGCTTTCACCAGTAAACCCACAGTCCATGATAATCTGTGCTGGAATGTAAGGTCAATCAGCATCGATGCTAAAAAAAAAAATATTTCTTACTATGCTAAGAAAAATAATGGAGACAGAAAAGTAAGTTTTCTATTTTGTTTAAAATCTATTTCTATTTAAAGAAGGGAGGGTTCCGGTCAAGATGGCGGCTGAGTAACAGCACTACACAATGTCTCCTCATCAACTCACTTAAAAAGTCAAGAAGATAGTTAGCATGTTTGGTGTAGCTAGGAAAGAGAGGTGCATCCCCAGAAACTGAAAGATGATCAGCGAGAGGCCAGAAACTCCGAAGGATCATCAAAACCGGAGGGGAAAAAAAATCTCCACAGTCCAGGAAGCAGCAGCAACTGGAGGCAAACAGCAGTCTGCTGTGGATGGAGGAAAACTCGCTGGGACCTAAACATCTGACTGAATGGAGCTGGGAGAGGGCGGAGCTGGGAGAGGATGGAGCACAAAACAATGGGAGAAGAGGCTGTGGGCAGGTCAGAAGCAGCCGACTTGGCACCACAGATCACAAACAAGGTCCAGGGGCCACAACCTCAGCCGGAGGTAAGCGCGGATCTGGACTAGTGGGAATCGTTGGCTGCAGGTGGCCCTAAGCCAGCCTCAGAAGCACCAACCCACGGGTATGTGTACTACAAACACAGCAGGTGCTCCCCCTAGAAAAGGTCCCAGGATCCCAGATCAGAAACAGGGCTCAACAGCCATCGCAGGCAGTGACGTCAGCAGGAGCCATTCTCTTTCCTGCGCACCAGAGGACAGTCAGAGGTAGCATAACCATGGGAAAACATGGTAACAAATCTTAAACAAAAAGATCTGACTCCCCAAGGGAGGGTGCAAGGGGTGCTGAAATTGCAGAACCCAAAGAAAAGGACAAAAATGATGGTAACCTCTGGGCCCAGATAGTAAGTGAATTGAAGCAGGAATTAAACTTGGAAGCAAAGCAGGAAATAAATCAGACAGCATAAGAGCTACAAGAACACTTAGCTAAGCATAAAGCAAGCCTTGAAAAGAAATTAGAGGAGACCAAAGAAGAAATGGGGAAGCGCAGTTACAAATCTCCTACAAAAAGACCTGAAAGCCCAGGAGATGAAGTCAGGATAAATAAAGATGAATGTGGCAAAAATGATGGCAACTTCTGGGCCCAGAAATTCAGTGAATTACAGCGGGAATTAAAGCAGGAAATAAAACAGACAGCAGAAGAGCTACACCAATACGTAGATAAGCAAAAAGCAAGCCTTAAAAAGCAACTAGAAGAGACCATAGAAGAAATATACCAAAAGATAATGAAGACAAAAGAAGAAATTAGAGAAGAACACAAGAGATATAGAAAAAATGAATGCAGATATTCAGGAAATGAAAAACACACAGGTAATAATAAGCAATCACTTTAAACAGCTTCAGAATGGTATGTCAGACCTAGAAAATAAAGTGACTAAGCTGCAACATACAGGCCATGAAGAATACAAAGTAAATAAAGAAAGTGAATCATTACAACGGCTGATAGATGATTCAAGGAGAAATAACCTCAGAATTATGGGAATCGAGGAGAAGACCTAGGACAAAACAAAAGGCTTAAAGGACATGTTTAATGAAATAATGGAAGAAAATTTCCCAAATCTAAAAAGAGAAATGAAAATGGAACTTTTGCAGGCATATAGAACACCAAACAACTTTGATCGGAAGAGACCCTCATGATGACACATCATAATTAAAATCAGAGAAAATACTAAAAGCGGTGAGAGAAAAACAGAAGGTGACCTACAAAGATAAACCGATCAGGATAACGGCAGATTTTTCAATCCAAACTTTGAAAGCAAGGAGATCGTGGAGCAATGTCATCCAAGCACTAAAAAAATATAGATGCCAGCCAAGACTGCTATATCCAGCAAAATTATCTATTAACTTAGAGGGAGAACTTAAAACTTTCCATGACAGAGACAGCTTAAAAGAATTTGCAGCCACTGAGCTAGTATTGCAGAAAATACTTAAAGGAAACTTGGACAGTGAAAGGGAGATCAGCGACACCAATGACCCCAGAGAAAAAGTGACAACAGCTTGAGGAGAATGAGCTGAGAAAAAATTAGGTTAGTAATCAGTGAAATATGAGTTAATAAGATATGAAAGTTAGGAAATTAAGAAATAACTAGATTTGCCTTCATGTCTGTCGCTTTAAGTATGTTTATGTGGTATAGATTTAAGTTCATCTAATGTAGCATTGTGATATAGTTTTAACTTTGTTTTGTTGTAGCAATTCACTTATTAGGTCACTAATGAAAGTTTATCCTAAGGAAACTGACTGATGTAAAGATAACCTTGTGAATGTACAAATATGCACCTTCCAGTATTCAGCTAAGGCAACTGAAATTTATTTATTATTTTTTCTTCTTTCCCAAATTAACTATCCTTTTGAACTACATGCTTATAATTATTTTCTACTGTGAACTGGTGGGTAAGGCCAGGTTTAACAATAACAACAAAGATGTAGGAAAATATGGAAAAAAAAACTTTTGGTGAATATCCCAGTGAAGGGATTAGTTGGATTCAGAGAGGAGATATCAAGATTTGACTACTGCGAATCCATTAGAGGAATAGGAAGCTGGGGTAGAGTGGTGACTTGAGTGAAATGACTTAGGCACGGAAGATTAATATGTTAAACACCGTATGGTTTCTTGGACTTGGAAAACCCAGAACACAGACATTCTTTGGAACCATATGAAGTGATAGCTGGAGCCGGGGGAAGGGACAGGGAGGGGGTGGGAGGGTAGAAGATGGGAAGGGATTGTGAAGTCGATGTGATACATAGATGTATGAAACACACAAACTCATTGTAAATACTATGTATTACATTTGTATATTAATAAAAATAGTGGAGAAATAATAAAGAAGGAAGCTAGGCTTAGGAGCCCCAACTGGACATGTTTCTTACCCTATACTTTCTTGAAGACTATTAACTAACAACAAATTTAACCTTCAAAACCTCCTAGACATAAGTAATAAATACTGTCTTAGGATAAACTCCTATGAGAAGTGGTGCTAATTCTTCCAAATTTATTTACATAACCATCCTTTGTATCCCTCTCTTACACACATGTACACTACTACACAAGATGCAGTGTCATTACTTGTATTCGTGTGGTTCCGAAAAGGTTCAGCTAGGGCCTCCTGCCCTCAATTCTCACTGGTTTCTTGTCCTGAGCTGCAGAGCTGATGACTAGTGGGACAGCTTTCAGCAACTCCTGTTTTCTATAAATTCCTGTTTCCGTTCCTAATAGGCTGTAGCAGACTAGGCTGATGGGTCCCATACCAACTTACAGGACTGGCACAGAGAAAAAGCAAGTTACTAGGAAACAAATAGTGAGGAAACAATTGAAACAAAGGTACTCATCGTTAGTTTTATATGCCTCCCTGGTAAGATGGAGCTTGAGGAGCAAGGGGAGTTGCCAACCAACCTCAAAAAAAAAAAAAAAAAAAAAGCATCACAATTACATCCTGCTGGAAAAGATGCCTAATGCTGACTGCCAAAAACACTGAACACAATGAAAATAACTGAAACCTTTTCAGAATACTTTTTATCAGTTACTGCACTGCCAAGACTCAGAAATCACCATTCTCTATTAATGCTTTTTATTCTACTTAAAGCAATCTTTTTTTGTTTGTATCCTAAGGAAATGCATCTCCTTCTCGCAGAAAATGAAACAGGACAAGCTACTGTTTAATAAATGGAAAAAGGAATCCTAAAGAGTATTTGTCAAACTGTTTAATAAAACTCTAAGACCTGGACTGCAGTTATGCTCAATGCATTGTCAAGATATTAAATCTAGTTTAATGCTTAAGTGAGAGGACAAGCAGTTTTCCAAAGTTTCTGTAACTGTTTCACCACCAAAGCATTTACAAATCCCTAAACTCCGCCACAGGATTGCACAGTCCTACATCATTCAGGAAGGAGCTGCCATGTTTCTTTTTGGTTCTCAGGTGTCTCAACTAGGGAGTGGGGAACAGGCAGAAGCCATGAGCAAGCCTTCACCAAGAGCACAGATGAAATCATCAATTGTGCCTCAGCATCCTGCACAGCCTCTTCTGAACTTCACAGGCCACAGAGCTAGGGCCAGTTTCTTGTATGTTTTCCAAATGGGAAAAACTAGAAGTGGATCTTCACCACAAAAAAGTTCTAAGATTCTTAAAATATAGAATTATTTTAAACATGTTTTTCCTGTGTAGTATAATTACAAAACAGGATCTCAAAAAAAAAAAAAAAAGAATTCTTTATTTCCAGGAAAACTACTCCAGATTAATTTCCTTTTAAAATGCTAAAATGTACTTTTTCAAATCTTTAATATTCAAAAGGAAAGTTCTGTAACAGGATGAGAAGGATGAAAGGCATGCATTGCATAATTACCTCATTCTTAATAGAAAAGATATACTATGAAGTTTTTAAACTTGATCAGAAAGCAAACACTTACATTTTTATTCACGGCAAGTTCTTCAGTTAAATTCTTAATAGATTCCGTTCTATTTCAGCTTCTGTACAACAATATTACAGAGCTGTAATCACATCTTCTGTAATCAGCCCATTCCCAGTATAATTAAGGGTGCCACAAGTTCAAAACCACATTTTTACAACTGAGATAATAAAGTGTGTGGAAGAGTTTATTATGAATTTAAAATGACCTATTATGCAAACAAATCTAAAGGTATAAAAAATGTTATAACAGAGTTTCACTTATGAAGAAATTAATATGATTCTGATAACAGCTTTTGCTCTATCATTTCTCATATTGAATTTTCATTAATGAACTTATTCTTACCAAACACCTTGCTCTTCCCATATGTCCTAGCTTGATTAGTTGGTAAGAGTAGTACGTCCAGTCTTGAAACCAGGTTTAACTCAGTCTCTAGCTTACTATTTTCACAGCCTTCAGATTAGAAGTGATTATGTTACACAAGCAATTTAAAACAAATCCTCTTGCCTTTTCTCTTTTAAGGCTCCAGGTGAACTGAAAATGTTACTAAACAAGGTAGTGAAATACAAATGGCAAGATATCTGTTTATCAAAATTCTCTTCCCTCATCAAACTCAGGAACCTTGCAGATTCCGGATGAACTGACATAATCTTTCTAAATTACATAAATGTTTAATTATAGGTGATGAGTTGCTAAGGTACCAATAACAAAAAAGAATGCACTCTTAATTTTTCAGATTAAAGAAGCTGATTGACCAAGAAACCGAGTCCCAAGAAAAGAAGGAGCAAGAAAAGGAGAAGAGGGTCACCACCCTGAAAGAGGAGCTGACAAAGCTGAAATCTTTTGCTTTGATGGTAGTGGATGAACAACAAAGGCTGACTGCACAGCTGGCCTTTCAAAGCCAGAAAATCCAAGACCTGACCACAAGTGCAAATGAAACACATGCTAAACTAGCCCTTGCAGAAGCCAGAGTTCAAGAAGAAGAGCAGAAGGCAACCAGATTAGAGAAAGAGCTGCAAACGCAGACCACAAAGTTTCATCAGAAGCAAGAAGAAATTATGGCAAAGCTCACCAATGAGGACAGTCAAAATCGCCACCTTCGACAAAAACTGGCAGCGCTCAGTCGGCAAATTGATGAGCTAGAAGAGACAAACAGATCTTTACGAAAAGCAGAAGAGGAGCTGCAAGATATAAAAGAAAAAATCAACAAGGGAGAATATGGAAACACTGGTATCATGGCTGAGGTGGAGGAGCTCAGGAAGCGTGTGCTGGATATGGAAGGGAAAGATGAGGAGCTTATAAAAATGGAGGAACAGTGCAGAGATCTCAATAAGAGACTTGAAAAGGAAACAGAACAGAGTAAAGACTTTAAACTGGAGGTTGAGAAACTCAATAAAAGAATTATGGCTCTGGAAAAATTAGAAGATGCTTTCAACAAAAGCAAACAAGAATGCCATTCTTTGAAATGCAATTTAGAAAAAGAAAAGATGACCACAAAGCAGTTGTCTCAAGAACTGGAGAGCTTAAAAGTAAGGATCAACGAACTAGAAGCCATTGAAAGTCGGTTAGAAAAGACCGAATTCACATTAAAGGAGGATTTAACTAAACTAAAAACATTAACTGTGATGCTTGTAGATGAAAGGCAAACAATGGGTGAAAAATTAAAGCAAACTGAAGATAAATTACAAGCTGCTGCTTCTCAGCTTCAGGTGGAGCAAAATAAAGTAACAACAGTTACTGAGAAGTTAATTGAGGAAACTAAAAGGGCCCTCAAATCCAAAACTGATGTGGAAGAAAAGATGTACAGCATAACCAAAGAGAGAGATGATCTTAAAAACAAATTGAAAGCAGAAGAAGAGAAAGGAAATGACCTCCTGTCAAAAGTTAGTATGCTGAAAAATAGACTTCGGTCATTAGAAGCAACGGAGAAAGATTTCCTAAAACATAAACTGAATAAAGACGCAACAAAGTCTACAATTGCACTACACCAAGAAAACAATAAGATCAAAGAACTCTCTCAGGAAGTAGAAAGACTGAAAGTGAAACTTAAGGACATGAAAGCCATTGAGGATGATCTCATGAAAACAGAAGACGAGTATGAGACTCTAGAACGAAAGTATGCTAATGAACGAGACAAAGCTCAATTTTTATCTGAAGAACTGGAACATGTTAAAATGGAACTTGCCAAATATAAGTTAGCAGAAAAGACAGAGTCCAGCCATGAGCAATGGCTTTTCAAAAGGCTTCAAGAAGAAGAAGCTAAGTCAGGGCATCTCTCAAGAGAAGTGGATGCATTAAAAGAGAGAATACATGAATACATGGCAACAGAGGACATAATTTGTCACCTCCAGGGAGATCACTCAATTCTGCAAAAGAAACTAAATCAACAAGAAAATAGGAACAGAGATCTGGGAAGAGAGATTGAAAACCTTACTAAAGAAGTAGAGCGTTATCGTCATTTTAGTAAGAGCCTCCGGCCTAGTCTCAATGGAAGAAGAATCTCTGACCCTCAGGTATTTTCTAAAGAAGTTCAAACAGAAGTAGTAGACAATGAACCACCAGACTACAAGAGTCTCATTCCCTTGGAACGGGCAGTCATCAATGGCCAATTATATGAGGAGACTGAGGATCAGGATGAAGACCCTAGTGAGGAGGAATCTGTACTGTCCTTCAAGTACAATCCATCAATTCCCCTTCCTGTAAACAGGAAGCTATGGATTCCTTGGATGAAATCCAAGGAGGGCCACCCTCAGAATGGAAAAATACAGACTAAGCCCAATGGTAACTTTGTGCAACCTGGAGACTTAGTCCTAAGCCACACACCTGGACAGCCACTTCATATAAAGGTTACTCCAGACCATGTCCAGAACACAGCTACTCTTGAAATCACAAGTCCAACTACAGACAGTCCTCACTGTTACACAAGTACTGCAGTGATCCCAAATTGTGGCACCCCGAAGCAAAGGATAACCATTCTCCAAAATGCTTCCATAACACCAGTGAAGTCTAAAACCACTACTGAAGGCGTTATGAATTTAGAGCAAAACATGTCCCCAATTACTATGGCCACATTCGCTAGAGCACAGACCCCAGAGTCTTGTGGTTCAGTAACTCCAGAAAGGACTATGTCACCTATTCAGGTTCTGGCTATGACTAGTTCAGCTAGTTCTCCTGAGCAGGGACGCTCCCCAGAGCCAATGGAAATCAGTGCTAAGCATGCAATCTTCAGAGTCTCCCCAGACCGACAGTCATGGCAGTTTCAACGTTCAAACAGTAACAGTTCAAGTGTGATAACTACTGAGGATAATAAAATCCACATTCACTTAGGAAGCCCTTACATGCAAGCTGTGGCCAGCCCTGTGAGACCTGCCAGCCCTTCAGCACCACTGCAGGATAACCGAACTCAAGGCGTAACTAATGGGGCACTGAACAAAACCAATAAAGTCACCAGCAGTATTACTATTACACCAACAGCCACACCTCTTCCTCGACAATCACAGATTACTGTAAGTAATATATATAACTGACCACCCTCACCCTCATTAGTCCATCCTGATGCAAGAAACAATCCTTTTTTAATCATCCCTCCAAATCCCCCAAAAGACTGACAGAACTTGTACTTTGGGAAGGTTTGTGCATGAATTATTCAAGAGTATCTGAAACTAACTAAGTGTTGCCTGCGTAGTCATATCAAATGTGCACTTACTGTGTATCTTTTCATTTACATACCTATATGGAAAATATTTAGTCTGCACTTGTATAAATATGTCTTACGTATTTTGTTTTCCATAACTCATCTTAATTTGACTGTAACTTGTCTTGGTGAAAAAACTCTTAACATCATAAATCAGTAAATAATTTGTTATATTTACCATTGCTTGCTGAATTTTCTTTTGATCTTTTATTATGTATCTGCATGTTCAATATAATTTTACTTTCTCTTTATAATGTCTATTGAGTCTTCCTAGAAAAACAAAAAGAAGCTACTTCTTATTTACAGTCAACTTTTGATAACATATTACAAGGAGGAAAAAGTAGTTTAATAAAAAACTTGTATCTCTGACTTTCAAAGTGAACAGTAGGATCTCTCAGGATAAACAGTCATTCTTGGGATGTATCTCAATATCCTTGGTCCCCAGCACAGTATTTAATATACACTAGGAAGTTAGTAACAGATAAAATATTTTAAAAACTGCTTTTAATGTGCATATAAAATCTAATGTTAAAAGTAAAAAGGCTTAAATTGTGATAGGAAGCACGCTACCTTGACAATCAAAAGTTGACTGTATTTCTGATGTTGACTGAAATTTTTGCAAAATGAGCATTACATCAAAATCTGGAAGCAGCTACTATGACATGCTTTGAACACTCTGCTTCAAAACGAAAGTGTTATTCTCGTTCTTTTTTCCAACGTAGTTCCCAAAACAGTCTGGGTTACTTAAATGTAGATGCTACTCTACCCTAATGCTGATTCTAGGTCACAAAAAAAGCTTAGAATTTGTGGAGTTTACTCTCTCGATAGGCAAATAAAAGCCAATGGTTATGAACGCATTATAGGAAAGGCTTTTTAAAAAATCAAACCATATATCAGCAGAAGGAAGGATATACTGTGAATTTCTTTGTGGTTATTGCCATTTACAAGATCCTAGAAATTCTTACATCTTATTTGTGGGACTCTCTCAGCAATAATCCATATTTCTGAGCACCGAACAAGCTAAGCTTTCAGAAGAACATTTTAAATTACAAATCTAGTTTCCAAGTCACATTCCATAAAGATGATTTCAGACAAAGTATCTCACTGCCATTTTCCCTCATTCAACCTCTTAATTGATGATTTAGTATGGTCAATCTTCTTGCTAGTAATTGATTTTAAGCACAATTCATTTAGACACCCAGGCAAACTATAAAGATCTTTCAAAGTAAAAGGAATTTTTGACAATTACCTTCCTTTCCCTGCAAAATCAATTTCATGATAGCAAGGCAAGGATTTGTTGACAGAAACACTTCCATGGTGATGAACTGTAACACCAATGCTGTGGGCTTGCATCATCATTAAATAAATGTGGATGAAAGCTGAGGCTGATGATGAATAAGAAAGCTTCTGTTTAAACACATTTATCTTGGGAATCGGCAGTGACCCAACTGTATTACGAAATACATGATGGTCTAAATGTTTTCCCAAAGTATTTTTATTTTTTAAGTCAACTTGGGCTAGATGGAACTGAAAAGGAACTACATATTTCATTGTATCTTTCTCGGGGCAGAAAACGAAAACACTGGCTTTCTAATTAATAAGAAAGACAGGGTAAATGTAATGTTTTGGAGGGTGCTGATCAACCAAACATAATTTAAGACAAATCAGAATTAATTCAAGAAAAGTCTTCCCAAATTTGTTACAGAATAGTACAAACAGAAAACTTGTTTGCATGACATTGAGAAAAACAGATAAAGCGTCAGGGAACAGTGAAGACATTCCTGTCATCCAAGGTTCCTCCTGGATGCCCCAGTGCCATAAATGGGGTTGGAGGGAAACCCCCACTTTGGGCACACCTGTAAGTAAAGAGTTTGGTACCCCAACTACTTATCAGCTCATATATTTTACCAGGATTCAACTTCTTACATAAGCTAGAAAAGTAACACAAGTTCTGTGTGCTATGATTGTGATGCTCATTTTATCGGCTCTTCCAGATTTTAAACACTAGTAGACTTCCTAAGTAGCTAATCAAACTGGAAGTTAACTGAATTTTCAAAGATTTATCTCTTTTAAAAGTTCTTGTGGAAGATTACTGTAGTACGATGATTAAAACCCTTAGATTGTCAGATTAATAACCACATGCATACTATTAAAAGTGCCACTAACTAAAGTGCATAGTGAAGACAGTATAATTACTGCAAAATTGTTTATTTCTATTTTGAGACAGCGTCCTGCTAAGTTATCCAAACTGATCTAAGCTTGCAATCCTCTTGCCTCAGCCTTTCAAGCAGCTGGGATTACAGGTATGCGCCAACATGCTGCTTTGATTTCATAGTCACACAAAGGAAGGAAAGACTTAAGTTAATCTCTAGTTTCCTACATTTTGGTCTCTGTTGAGTGTTTTTTCCTCCAAAATAATCATTTTTCATTGCAATCACAAGAGAAAAGTCAATCAGACAAAAGATGCGTTGCTCCAAACACTTTCAGATTTGTGTTTCACAAAGTAAAACCTGTTTGACAATCTTCTGATGTAAAATTAAGTTCTTCCTAGAGCTATCAAATCAGGACCCCCAAGGTAAGACCCAGGAAGCAGCTTTTAACAAGGTCTCTGCTGGTCAGTTTGTATTCTCAGGTTGTAACTGCACTGCTTTAGAAAATCCTCTCCTGCCTTGCTAAACATTGGTAAATGTGTTCCATCATCCTACTCTTAGAATCAGCTTCAGCTGTCCTAGAAAGTGTGAATATTCCACCCTCTAGTGTTTGGAGCTACAAATAGCTAATTCTCCAGGTTTTCTTTTTAATCAAAAGGAAAGTTCAGTAAAAACTAAGATTTCACTGGATGGGAAGATTTCTAGTTTTATAAATATAGCAAAATATAGATCGATGGCTGAAACTTCAGCTGAATTGTAGCAGGCTGTTTAACACTTACAAGCTCTGTTTCTACCCAGATCTCTTAGCCCTGCAGTGCTTCTTAGAAATGGTCCAGAGCTCCCAGCAAAGAAAACAGTTGGATAAACCAAAAATTTTGCCTTCAGACACAGTGAAGTAAAGGCAAGGGACCAAGTCTTTTACTAAAATTTCCAAACCTTAAATCTTTAAATTCATTTTCCAGTGAAATTGAACTCAAAAGTGGATCCTTTCCACTCTTCAAACTAAGGGGAGCAGGGCTTTTATACAGTCAATCACATAACAACAGGAATCTCAAAAGGCAACACCACAAGGTAAGGAAGCCTTAGGGAGTCTCTAAAGTTAGTTGGTTAACATATCTAGGTAATTTGTAATCTGATAATGAATTAACACAGCCCGCAAGGCAGCAATTACAAATCTGACAACATTCTACCAGGACACCAGGTTTTATACTTAGAATGCGGCCA
Organism: Ctenodactylus gundi; assembly: GCA_004027205.1. NCBI lineage: Eukaryota > Metazoa > Chordata > Mammalia > Rodentia > Ctenodactylidae > Ctenodactylus > Ctenodactylus gundi. The sequence continues at coordinate 714,488 of PVKB01000107.1, forward strand.
TTAAAACAATATACTTCATGCTGACTTTTAGCATTGCAGTCAGTTATCTCGGGAAAATCCTCTTCACTGTGGTCTCATTTTAAAATTTTTCTGATTAAGAGAAATGAAATTTATCTGATTATATGAAGCAATGTTTTGAAGGCCTGAAACAACTTTTATTATTTTACTGAGTTCTTTTTTTCTCCCCATAGCTAAATAGTCCTGGACTGAGACTTTATTTTTTTAGTTTTTAATAGCTAGCCATGCTTATATAACTAACAAAGTATACACATGTGCTCTAAGCCTTTCTCATTCTCTGAATAGATGAAGGTGGACTTACTAATGGGCATCTCTCCTGTGTCTCAGTGACAGGCACAGTGCCTCACATCCCGTGTCACCAGGACATAATCCATCAATCCACTGTTCATGACATAACAAACTGTGTACCTCCTACCCAATGTTAGGACAAGTATTACAGAGATGAATGACTCACTGCCCTTGATAACCTGAGCAAGAAAACAAGAGAGTACCAGATAACAATCAAGTGAAAAATTGTACACTTCTACCAGTAACCTGAAGATTAAGGAGTATAGATGATTAACAAAGCCTCACAGAATTATATAAAAGGAATGACTGGGAGAGGGAACACTATACACACAATAGTTCGGAGACCGACAAAAGACCAGATTTAAACTCACGCCTTTTCCAATCACGTGTGAGGCTCGGGAAAATCATTTTACTTTTGTGAAGAAAACTGTACATGACAATATCCAAACCACATGCAGTTTTAACTTCCAGTGATTCCTAATTTCTCTTGCTAGCTTTCTTTAATCACTTAAATTCTTCGGGTATAAGGAAACAAGCCAATAACCTGAATGAGTTCCTTTTCCTTCAGAAAATATATTTCTCTTTCCTCAATTTCTTGTTTGCAGTGGTTGTAATTTGTAGATGATTTCTAAACATTTGTTTTCTTTCTTTAAAATTCTATGAAATAACTTCTTCCAACCCTCATTATATCAGCTTTTTTTCCCCCATCAGAGCAATTTTTTAACCTCAGGGCCAGTGCAGTTAGGCCTGATAATTCTTTGCTATGCTATGAACAGCAGTACTATATTTAGAAGCATCCTTGGCTTCCACCACTAGCATGCCTCCAACTGTGATATAAATGCTTGGAGGGCAAAATCACCCCCTGCTGAAAACTACTGCACAAGAGACATGGGCCGATAGACTCTATAAGCCATTACCACTTCTACACATACACAGAAAGAAATGCATAGATAGTAAGCACTGCAGGGGTCAGCTACTTTGGGTTGGGGTTGAGAAGGAAGTTTCAGAAACAGATGAGATGTGACCAAGGGCTGGGAGATAAGTAAGGCATAGAGGGAACAAAGAGGTACCCCCGGGGGAGAGGTGTGGGGCAGGCAGGAGAAGGGACAACCACTATAGAAGCACAATGAGTACTGCAGCATGGCAGTAGCAGAGTGAGGCTGGGAGGACACAGCATAGTCAGACAGCGAGGAACCCATAACACTGCTAAAGACTGTATCCTAAAGAATGGCTCTGGTTACTAAGGTAACATAATTAAAGAAAAAAACTCTATAAAATCAGAATGACTTCATTTTATAACAACTCTATAGAAAGGATATTATTTTCATTTAAGAGATAAAGAAAAGCCTTGAGACTCAAGAGAAGTCAGTGCAGGTTATTGAGTTAGTATATAACAAAGCCAAGTTGTAAACACAGGTCTGACTTCATGGTCCTGTTCTCTTTCCAAAATGGTAAGTGATTCCTCTGAAAGGAGAAACATGAACTGCATTTATCTTTCTCACAACCTGGTATGATAGGTTGTCCAGTTTTTTGCGTATCCATCTGCCATTTCAATCAGAACACTAACAACATCCCTGATCTGAAAAGCCTTTTCCCTTTCCTCCTACTGTTCCACGTGGATAAGATTCTCCCCTCTCATCAAGACCCACAATGAAAGGTCTGGCTCAAGGTTCACCTTTTCTGAAACTTTTCATGATTGCCACAGGCAAGCCCTGTCTCCTGAAGCCAATGTCAAGGTAACGAGACACTGAGGAGGGGGCAGGAGACAAAAGAAAGCAATGCTGTGCATTTCTGAAGAATGATCTTAGGACCAGTCACAGTAGGAAGGAACAGTAAGCACATGATCAGCTTCAGAAATGGAGAGAAAGGGAAAAGGGAAGTAAAGTCCATCAAGATGCCATATGCAAATACACTAACTTCTCAAGTTGATTATTAACATGTATCACAAGTACATGCTAATGAAAGAATTAAAAACAGAAGCAACACCACTATGCCTGATACAGAATGGAAACAAATGATAATCCTGATTATGACATAAGATCACCAAAAAAGGCAACCAAGGCATCAAGTTCTAGCCACAATAAAGAGTGCCAACAACTGGACTAATAAGTCGGTGGGACTTCTGCCTCAGGAGAAGCCTGGAAAACCTGTCTAGATTGTATGCTTTAATTAGGATGTCCATTTCTCAAGCAACATCAAAATTTATAAGGCAAGGTTGATTCTTCCAAAAAAATTTAAATACTATGTACTTTCCCAGCTCAGAAGAGAAGTATTGGGTTCAAAATTGTCAGTTTCCAAATTCTGCTTTTAATTCAGGATTACAGTAACTACAAAACAAGAAGCAGTCCACACCAAAACTGCCACTGCAGAAGAAAGACTTCAAGCTGGTCTCTTCTGCTCCTCTCATAACATTTTTTTTGAGACAGTGTCTCTTTCTGTAGTCCAAGCTGGTCCTGCATTCATTATGTAAGCCAAGCTGCCTTCAAACACATGGCAATCATGGCAATTCTCCTGGCTCAGCCTCTGGAGTATGTGCTAGGATTACAAGAGTGAGCCACTATGCCCAGCTTATATAGTGCTGGGGAATCAAACCCAGGGCCCTGTGTTTGCTAGGCAAGCACTCTAACTGCTGAGCTACACCCTCCAGGCCTTCTGTTATAACAATTAAAAGCATGTAAAAATGGCTTCAACATGGTCACTCTTGACACAATTCAAAGTATTTTCTGAATATTGCCATTACCTTCCTTCCATTAGTGCGTTTGTTGGTAGTTTTCTTAAGAAAAAAAAATCCTTTTTATGATCTTTTTATCTTTCCGTAGTAGTTGTGCCAGAATAGACTGATATCAGCTACTTCTGACGCCTCACAAAACTAGGGGTTTTTGCTTGTTCTGTTGTGTCCTAATAGCGACTGAACCTACAGCGTGTGGACTAAGCCTTTTAAAAAAAAATTTTTTTTTTTGAGTCAGGGCCTTGCTAATTTGCTAAGTCACTCAGGCTAGGCTCAGACTCATGACCTTCCTGCCTCAGCTCCTCAAACTTCTGAGATTACTGGCTTGTAACAACACGCCCAACTAAAACTATAGTTTTATAGATTGTAAAGACATAAGTTTACTACTGAAACTTTGAGGAAAGAAATTTGCTTGAGGGCACCCTGTCCCTGCTCTGTGCCTCATTGCCAAGATGAGGCAACTCTCCCCAGAGAGTGCAGTTATATAACCTGTCTGCTTGATCTGGATATAATGTCTACAGGGGCCAGCAAGGTCACCAAAAGAGGGCAGCAGGATTTCTTTCCGTAGGCAAGGCAATCAGTGCCTGTATAGTGGCTCAGTTACTGTGTACTGTTCAAGACAAGGGGAGAAAATGCTTTGTTAGGGAGCTACTCTCAGTAAGTTACTGAGATTAGGTTACCTTGTGCATGGGATGAGGGCACACAGTACGACCCAACAAATTTATTTCTCAAGCTCTGGGAAAGCAATCTAGAAGTTTCTATGGTAGGAGAAAAGAGTACCAAATGAAGAATTACATCTTCTCTGGAGTGTCTCAGACACTTCAATGGTACCAAATTCTCTGTAATGATTCTTGAAATAACAACTTCAAAATTTCAGCGGTACCACAGTTCCACATGGAAGGCCCAACTCCCCTCAGATTATTAGCACGTGCCCACACCTCCATGCACCATCCCTCTTGAAGTGCTTCCCGTCCTGCTTCTGAGGACACCTTCTTCTCACCTAGGCTCAACATCTGGGAACCATTTCCCACTTCTCTACTTGTTAACCATTAATTATAAAATGTCAACTTGACTGGAGTAAGAAACACCTAATAGATGGGTAAAGCAGTGTTCAGAGTAGGGCTATGAATGACTGACATGTAGACCTACAAAATGAGGGGGGCAAGATCCATCCTGGCAGTGACACCAACCAATAGGCTTGTAGCCTGGATGGAATAAAAAAGAGAAGAAGTAAGTGTACCCATCTGAAAAGCTCTGTTCTTCTTGAGTGAGTGTGTCCTTTGCTGCTGTCACCTTTGAACACAGGTCTCCAGTTTCCTCAGCCTTTCAGTGAGGACTCACACCACTGACTCATCAGTGAGCTTCTAGGACTTAAGCCTTGGAATGGCACTGGATCTGCATTCTGATCCCTCTTGCTGTGTGGCCTCCATCTGCTTGGGTTGAGCAACTACTGGATCCTCCAGCTTCTTCACATGGGGATGGCCAGTTATCCTGAAGATGGACATGGTGGCCTCTTCCTACCTTGATCCAGGAAGCCTACTTGTCATAAATATGTATCTTCTATTGATTCTGATCATAACTAATACACTGTTCATCCCCCAGATCCCATCAGCTACCATCCTATTATTTCCTTCTCTGCTCTATTTGTGCTACTATTCTTAAGTCTAGACCTCAACACAAAAGAAATTTTAATATAATTAATCTACATTTAACTCTTCTAATCCAACCTTAAATACCATTTTAATCACTGCAATTCTCCAGTCTCCAAAAAAACAGCATTTATACTACTTCATGTTCAAAGAACAGCTTCTTAAACCTTCTATCGCAGCTTCCATCTCTCTCGCCTCATCTTCCTTTGAAACTCTAAACATATCTTGCCTTCTTACCAAACACGGCAGTATCTACATACATACCCTTAAGCTTTTTTTGCCTTGTACCTTTGCTCACGCCAGTTTGAGGACTGAAATACTCTTTTCCATCGATTCCTCATATTAAAATCCTATTCATTCCTCAAGTGTCATTTCCTCTGGAAGAACTTTCTTAGTTTTCACACTTCCTAAGTATTTCCACACTTCTGTTTGTATCTCCATTACAATACTTCATTCTGCCTCGTGATATAGTTATTACCTCTCATACTCTATCACCTCAAGAGCAAGAATCAGTTAACATTTAGAACACTTCTATCAATATTTCACACAATGTAGTTACTTCATTAGAATCACCAATGTTTCTGCAGATGTCCACATCCCTAGACCAAGTAAATCCAATGCAGGAACTCTGCATCTTCACTCTGAGTCTCTCTGAGCTCTCAGTCACTGGTGGCATATCTAACTTTACAACTGCTGTCCCACACATTCAAGGGTGAAATATCACTCCAAGTAAATGCTTAGCTAAGATTCATGTGGTAATATATACCTGGTGCACGATTTGCATTTGTTCTCCAAGTCAAATCACAGAATGTCAGGGTCAGACCAGTCTATAATGCTCTGGTAAAACTGCTTCATTTTCGGATATACATAAAAATTTTCAGATGAACTCTAAAAATCTCTTATATGTGGTAAGATAGCTCCAGTGAGTAAGTAGAGAGGTGAGAGAATAAGGGCCAAAGCAGGAAAAAAGAAGTAAAGCAATTGAGTTAGGATCATTATCAAAAAATAAGGCGTTCTTAAAAACATAATGATAAAGATGATAATATTTTCTACTAACATCAACTACACACTTACCAGCACTCTGGATGTGAAAGAAACTTTCCTATACTGTATCTCCAGTCTCCAAAGAAAACATGCAAGTCAGTATCCTAATTCTCAGATGAAGAAATCGATTTATGCAGGCCATTCAAGGACACGTGTAGCTAGTTATTGGCAGAACAAGAACATAGATACAAGTCCATCTGGCTCCACAACCTGTGCTCTAGTCACAAACCCAAGGCTGTTTTAAGATACGAGCCTCCAGACAAGTAAAGATTAATGAGGGAATGAGAAAGGAAAAGAAGGGAGGAGAAAGGACATCAAAAAAACAAAACAAACAAACAAACAAACAAAAAAACAGAATAAGCTGAGGTCAAAGGAAAATTTGCCAGATGGATAAAAGAAAGGGGATAAAGAAGGAAAGCAACTATGCTAAGTCAGTATATTTTAACATACTATTTCTATATGTGATGCTATGTTTGGCACAAAATGTTAGCAACTAAGTCAGGAAGGATTTGTTGAAAGCTATATTTCAATGTTTATTTCTGTATTCCTCCTAGTGACCATGGTGTAATTACCATAGAAAGAGACACTGGGAGCTGACTAGGTATGACCACAAACCACATTATATCACAGAACAAGGTGTCAATTTACTCTAGTGCTCATCTCAGAAATTAAACTCTTTAATACTACCTAGAACAACAGAACACTATTTAAAACCAAATCTTCTCTCCTAGGAGGTTAATCAAACTGCAAGGTTTCTTTTTGAAGGACATCTTTTCATATAAAACTGTAAATTTTTTAGTGATAAATTTTCATTGCATAATAAGAACTTCTAATAAAATCAAGAAACAAAAACTCAAATCAGCTTATGAAACTTCGGGCAATCTGCCAGATTCATTATTTGTAACTTCCACATATGCACCCCCCAACATACCCAAATTAACAACAATTTGCCAAACAACATAAAATACAAAAGGAATGAAAGCAATTATACTACAGAGATATTTCCCTTCTGTTTAGCATTTCCTCCTTTTCATCATCATATTCATCTTCATTGCTTGTGTCCTTTCCCATCAAACACTGAGATAAAAACAAAAATTCAACAGCATCCGCATTGTGATAACATATGGGCTTGAACAAGGCCTTCCACAGCTCATCCCTGGAGTGAATCAAGCAGCCTTGAATCCACCTTACCAGCAGACCTCATTGACTACAAGCCAAAATGACCTAAGGTCTTTAGGAGTCTTGAAGTTGTCATTATTTAGAGCTAGAGGTGTGATGAGTGGCCTTACAGTCAAATCCACTCCTGAAGGAACACTGCCTCTTTACACAGTATGTTACTAATACAGCTCTAAAAAGTTCAAAGCACTTACAAAACAAATTTCCTTATGAGAAAAGGAAACATCCTGACTCCAGCTGTCTACGTAGGATCTGATAGCTTCCTCATAAATGCTGACTTTGTTCTGATATATTTTCAGAAGTCTGCTTCTATAATCATGGAGAAGAATGCAAGGTAGTAACTGGGCTACAGTAATAAGACTGAATAAAAATAAAAATATTCCACCTTTCTATATTTCTTTTGGTCAGTGAGACTCACTACCATATGACTCACTACAATCAGGTAGTTCTACAGACTGCAAGATTTCTTTTTAGAACCCAGGATACAACATGCCAATGTTTTCAGAATTCAATAAATATATGTCACAAATTTACTTTTTCTTTCTACTACTTGCTGAGGAGAACACTGCCCTGCCTCACTGAACTTCTCATTCTTTAGACTTGTAATTCATTCCAAATTATCAACCTCCATGCTGTAATAAGAATGTTTAAAAAATACTTTTCTTCTATGAATGAACTTTCCAATCTGCTTCATCTCCTCCAAGACATCTGCTTTCTGATGAAACCCAGGAGCCTCCAACTCAGAGCAGAACATTTCACTGCGTGGTCTTACATGAGCCACATGCATGGACTTTTCTTACAGTATGTACTTCAAATCCGGAGGAAAAAAATTCTTGGATATATTATCAAAATGATCCAAAAGATGGCACACTTTAAAGCTCCATACCTCATTTATAGAAACAAGCCCAAATATAAAATTCAAAGAAAAAAACGGGATTCTTCTTCTTCTTCTTCTTCTTTTTTTTTTTTTTTTTTTAAGAATTGGGGGAATGACACTTAGGGTAGTCCTAGCAAAATATGCAGAATTTGCTGCCATCTAGAGGTAAAAACTATGTAGTGGAAAACTTACCAAGAAACAGAACCTGTGGGTAGAAACAATGGAAGCTTAGGAACTTTCAAGCAGCTGGCCTTATTAGCAATTTCCAATCCAAGTCACATTTTTTCTTTTCACCAACACCTTTAAGAGAAATAAGCTCCACTAACTGTGTTTAGGGACAACTGGTTTATTAGATACCTTTAACAAATGGTGGTGCTCATTAAAAATTTACACACTCTGACCCCCTCCTAAAGAAGTAGGGGATCTTGACAGGGAGCCCATGCAACTGTCATGTTTTAACACTACCACAGATGATTCTGATGAGCATCCTTCCCAGTAACTTTTGGCCGATGCTATGACCTTTCACAGTGGAAAGTACACATACTCTGGTAGGTCAGAACTCCAGGAGAAAACCAATTTAAAACTTGCATCTAAATGTTTTGGTTATGGTGGTAATTCACAGACTACAGTAGGTTGACCTTATATATCAGAAAAAAACTGAGATTCTGTTAAAAACATGGTTCCTGAATACCTATAGACAAACTCATTTCAACTTCTGAGGTCGTGCCTAGGTAGGAATATGCAATGGAAATTGGAGAACCAATCTCAATCTTGACAAAGTTAAGGGATGTCACAGAAGCTTATAATGCAAACGCTATTAATTGTATGGTCAAAATAACAGCAAATTTCAACTTTGGCTTCTTATGTCATAGTTCAGGTAACACATATAGCAGGTGTTCACAGAAATGACCTCACGCCTAACCTTCTTTCTTTTTAAATTTAATGTGGAGCTGCATTTTCTAATTATATATTTACAGAAAACACGAGAAAAATAAAAAGCATGTATTATTCCATTAACCATAATTACTATAACAGTATGCATGTCATTTTTACCTACAAGTTGTGTACCTCTAATATGAAAATCTAAAATGTAAAATGCTCTGAAGTCCAAAGCTTCTTGAGAGCCAACACAATACCATGAGTGGGAAATTCTACCCCTGACTTGATAAGTCACAGCCAAAACACAGGATCAGGAAAAAAGAAAAAAGCTAAAAGTTATCTTCAGTCTACGTGTATATGTGAAACATAAATGACTTTAAAGTTCAGACTCGGATCCCAATTCTATCAGGTTCTGTATCTATGAAAATAGCCAAACTCTGAAAAAAATATAATATCCAAAATACTTCTGGTCCCAAAGGATATTCAATGTACAGTAGTTCTTTTCCCCCTATCTACAGTTAAGGTGTGCATATAGTTTTAAATACAGCTTTTAGCATTTCTGAGCAAATATTTTCCTGTATCTTCAAAAGCATTTTCATAAAGGTCAGCACAGTTTCACATTGTTTCCTACATTAATACAGGAACACATACTTATTGTTGGAATTTTCAATTGTGTTCATTATTCACTGTAAATAACATCAACACAAATATCCCGCCTCTCTTTCCTAGAAAAGAATCAACCCCAACAATAAAATGACTTCAGTCCCAGTGTATGAATTTTAAGGTTTCTGATACACACAACCAAACTATTCTCATCATCAGTCATCAATGGAGCTGCCCATCTCCCTAAATTCGGTTTTCTTATTTTTTGTTTACCATTAGCATCGCCACTATTATTTTTAAAAAGCCTATTTGAAATAAAAACACTAATGCAGCATATTAGTACCAAAGATGAGATTATGAAGTCAAACTGAGGGCTAAAAGATCATTTAGGTGAAACCAATATATCAATATTTTGCTATGTTTATGACTCATTACTAAAAACAAACAAGCAAAAAAAACTCAGAAAACTCCAGTAAGAATATTAAATCCAGGATATTATTCTACTAGCTAAGCATAAAGAAAACTGACTACATGTACTAAGAAAAGTATACTCCCAATATGGTTTATCCTGTACTGAAAAACCTAATTTTAGCCAGTCTGTGCAGTGTTTATTTGAAAATCCTGTTTAGGTTGCTATGACATTTGGGCATTTAAGTAAGTGAATATGAGTATGAAGTTCTACTTAGGATTACATCTTTCATTAAGTCCGGAGGCCATATATTTGTAGTGCCTTCCAAAGTAAAACTATGCATATACATGTACACATACACAAAAACTGAAATAATATTCACAAAAACAGTAATTAGCCTTACTACATGTATTCTGATGTTTTCTACCCTTATCTCGTCTATTTAATTTTATTTAAATAATTTTGATAAGTTATCTAATATTCTTTTTGATAAAATGCTCAATGAGCACTAAAAAGCAGTTTAATCAGACTGTATTTCTGGGATGCTGAAATACAATTATATTCTTATATATTGCATTTTTAAAAAGTGAGTATGCACATACAGGATTAAGGAATTTACTTCATTGTACTCTACCAGCATAATGAAAATGTGGAGGCAAGTCTCTATAGAATGAAAAGCAAGGGTGGAGGAATGGCTCAGCGGTTAAAGCTCTTGAGCAAGCGCTAAGCCAAGCGCTAAGTACCCGAGTTCGATTCCCCAGCACCACATAAATTGGGTGTGGTGGCACACGCCTGTAATCCCAGCACTCGGGAGGCAGAAACAGGAGGATTGCCGCATGGCCAGCCTGGGCTCTGAAGTGAATTCAGGACCAGCCTGGACCACAGAGCGAGACCCTGTCTCCAAAAAAAAAAAAAAAAAGCAATTATAAGATGGGCTTCCAGAAACACAGTATTAAAAATCTATAATAAAAAACTATTAAAAATTCTAAAGATTTTTTTTAAAACTATATAAACTCACAGCAAGAAGAAAATGATGCAACCAGAGGAGAAAACAGTAATAAACACTGGGTTATAATGAAAGATTTAAGAGTTAGCTAACAACTTTGTTCCGTCTCCTTACCAGCAGATATGTTTTAAAAATGAAAGAATATACTTCTAAGCAATCTTTCACTCTCCACTAATCTACTCCCTTAGTCACTCAACGTATTGTGATTCTTCCCTCCCTCCTCATGAACAGTGTGCAAATATTAAGACAAAATTTCCCCTATGATTTATGTCCATCTCCACATAACCCATCTTCTTATACGAACACTCCCTCATGTACAAAGGCATGTACAATTCCTCAACCTGGTCCCGATTTACATTCCCATCCCATATCTTATAAAGAAAAAAAAATTTGGAGCCATTTTACTTTTCAACTGAGTTTGGTACTTCTCTACTTCACAGCCACTGCCAAAAGCATTCCCTCATCCTACTAAGCAATGTATTCCATTATCCTGGAATGCTCTCCTTCATACCTGCTGCTAAAAATATCCTGCAAGTATTTAAAAGCCCAATCAAACACTACTTTCTGCATAAAGCTCTCTTTGACTTCACAGTTGGAATTAACACTGACTTGGCAATCTCCTCGCTCTCTTTTGACATCAATTTGTCACACTACTCTTATTTATCTCCCACTACACTCTGATTGTCAAAAAACAAATTTATGTATTCCTGTGTCGGCTACAACGATCCACTATCCAGGTCCTTGCATACAACAAACATCTAAAACGTGGTTGAAGAGCTTTGCTGAATTTATTTTCTTCAACCAGAAAATCTTGAATTTGGTATGTTTCTCAAATCTAGTACTAATACCTGCAAAGCAAATTCTTCCAAACTAACCTCACATCTTGATCTATGTCTGTTTTTCCACCAACTGTACCACTAATTACCTTTTTTTGTTGTTGTTTGTTTAATTCAAGATCAAGGAGGTACACAGACAGAAAATCTCAACACGAATCCCTAAACCAAAATCTACAGGCCTCACTAAGATTTCCACAAAAACTTCCCCAGCACCTATGGATAAGCCTATTCACCAAAACAGCTGTGGGAAGCTACACATTATAAGGACTGTCACTTCTAACACTTTTCTCCACATACAAGGGAAAAGGTAAGTCATACCAATGCATATCTGGATGCATTAATTCAAAGAAACATCTGGAAATGTACCATGTGGAAAGCCAGAGGAATGGCCATCTCTCCAACAAATGGTGAAGCAACAAACTGTCTGATGGTTCATTCCAGGTTCGTGGACATGGTGAAGATCATTCTCAAAGAGTTGCAAACCTACAATGATCTCACAATCACAAGCTGAGACTCATACTCTAACTCCAATCAATTCTTTATGCTATAGTTTACATCTCAAATGTCCCAGCAAAACTGAAGTGTTGAAACCTTGGTCCCCACTTGACAGCATTACTGGAAGGTGGTGCAAACTCTTGGACATGGGACCCAGTTGGAAGAAAGAGGTCATGGAGTATGCCCTTAAAGGATGTACCAGGATGTCAGGCCTTTTTTCTCTTTCTCCTTTTGCCTCCTGATTACTATGAGGTGAGCAGCTTTCCTCTTCTATGTATTTCTGCATTGATGGACTGCCTCTCTACAAACCCAAAGCCAATAGACCAAATGACCCCAGATTGAAACCATGAGCTAAAATAAATCTTCCTTCTTTTAAGTTGTTTATTCCAGGTATCTCCGTCATAGCAATGAAAAGCTGACTAACACATGCCAACCCAACAATGGACTATATCATCAGCCTGGAACTGGACTGAATTTACTACAACACCTCAAGAGCTACTGGTGAATAAAGAAATCATCAATCTATCTATCAAACTTTATTGAATGGCCACACTTTGTCAAGAAAATATGTTAGCAAGAGTTTCTGGCCTGCTTGAAGAAAGTCTGTCATTTCCATCAAAATGTTAAGACAATTAAAATAAAAACTGAAGGTCTAAAACTCTTAAATTGCTTTATTCCAGGAGGTAAAAAATGGTAATTCTTAGTCACAAGGAGGAAGTAAGAACAAAGATGAATAACAGCTGCGTACATCCTTTGTGTGGACAACCTGCCAACCACTGATATGTGTGCAACTGACCACTGGTACTTAGGTTCCTGTCTCATTTTTTTTCCTACTACATCGTCCCTCTTACATATTGCAGGCCATGGAAGCATATTTCTAGGTTCGTAAGATAAAACATTTTAGACAGCAATGAGGTCATAGAAGAAAAAAAGGTCTACAATACTAAGATCATAATTCTGGTGCTCAAAAAAGAAAATAACAATTTATCATCTCATTGGATATTCTCTAATCACAACTCTCCCTGAAGAAATACTATCAATTTATTCAACAAAAGGTTAGAGTCAGTAGACTCAAATTTCAATCTTGGATGTTCACTCACATGACAATGATTTTAGCATTCATTTATTAATCTAAGTCTTGAATTTCTTTTGTGTAAGACAGAAAAATAGAATAATGGTCCACTCCAGTTGTGAAAACCCATTAGTATGCCCACTGACAAAATGCTGATTTCTAACAGCCATCTATAAGGCTGGACACAGTGTTCAATGGCAGTAAACTAAGAATTCTTTTCTTCATATTGAAAACTCTTCTGCTGCAACAAAAGAAGGGTGTGCTTACAATACTGTGCAGACCAAATCACACAATGACAATTTAAGATAGGGCTTTTTTGACAGAGGAGACATGGTTACAAAACACAAAACATCAGCCTGGGAAAAAAATTAAATTCAAGATACAAACAAACAAATAAACAAAAACCTCAACGAAGAGCATGACTTTCACCCAAAACTAGAGACATGATCCTGGAGAAATCCTTATGGCCAAAACCTGCTTTAGTCAGCTGTCCTGGGTTGGAGGCAAGAAAGCAGTGGCACAGGTACTACCCTTTCTCATTCTCACCTAGCTAGGCTGGCCTTGACACACTGACACCACAGCATAGCCACCCCAGGGCCACCAGTGTGCAGAAGGAGAAGCAGATAGGAGCTGGAAGGCTAAGCAGCCGTTAGCTGTGAAGCCTAATGAGGAATGAGGTAAGAAAGTCCCCACAGGCTAGTGGCCCAGAGAGAAGGTGGGGAGAGCAAGTGAACTTGAAGTCTGAAATGGAAAAGTTAAAGCAAAATAGGACCACAGCAGAGGAAGCCAGTGACTACAAAAGAGGATGAAGAAGCTCTGTCACCAAAAATAGTACACACAGGTGTAGGGTGGGCAGCTCTGTGCCTCATAGAAAAGGAGCATTTGATAAATGCTCAGTGAACACAGGTGGAGTCAGAGGGTGAAGGGCCGGTCCACCCAGACAGTAAAAAGCAAGGCCAAGAGGCAGTAAAGACGTTACGACAGGACTAGGAAAGGCAGCCAAGCAGAGGCGACATTCAACACTAGGAGTTAAGCTAATGGGCCCTGGAGTGACAGCCCAATAGATAAGAAAGAAACAGGAAGAAATACTACGTATCATTAACAACCTCAGAAAAACAAAATACCTTGGGAAAATTTTACCTTGAAGAGAACACAAAATATATGATGTGCTGGGAATTTCAAAAGTGTTTTCTTATCCAAAGACATCCTGAAGTGCATGTTCATTCCAAGTTCATGTAAATTTAAAAGAACACAAGAAAAGAATGACAAGATATTGCACAAAGTACTAAAAAAGAAGTTAAGAAAATAGAGACATTTCTGAGGTACTTAGCAGAAGTCCATTTTTAAGCGGCAATATAATAAAGTTCTAATTCCATTAAGGCAAAAAGCCTTTAAATAACGTTCTATTTTAACAAAAGGATTAGCAAATAGATACAGGCTTATTTCAAGCAATATGCAATACCGTAACAGACAAATACAACAAAGAACAAGGAGTACAATTTGGAATTCACCAAAATAATGTTCGACACATACATAGCTCAACTGAAAATAAAGAGCCCTGCCACCTGAGCAAAATACTGTCTCTGCATAATTGTAGACCCGAAGAACACAAAATGTCCCCTAATGATTCTCGAGTTGACTATGACTATGGTTAAATGTCACGAAGCAAGCAAATAAAAATCCAAATGAACAGAAACAAATGCAAGCTGTAACAAAAATCTTAAAAACCTGTACTTTCATGTTGGAATTCTTCTCAGTTCTTCATTTAGAAGGTTCAACAATATCCTAAAGTACTTTAAAAACTTTTTAAATCAAGTAATTTTAACAGGACTGTAACTGGTCTATTAATAATGTATGATTTATCTATGGATTAAATAACAAATTAATCAAGAAAAAAACATTTTTCTTTTCAGAGCTTGTGTAAAATTCTTTCTTCTACAGAACTACGACATACAACTCAGGGTCCCAGTTTGGGACTGGTATGGAGTCTGCTTAGCTTTGGCCTGTAGGCCAAATTCAGACCAATATCTAGTGCAGAGTGCCCTCTGGACTAATAGTATGTACATTTTTAAACGTTGGAGGAAAAAAACCCGAGAGACTATTTAACGACATAAAAATATATGGAACTCAAATTTTATTTTCCATAAATAACTTATCAGAATGTAGTCACTCATTGTGTATATATGCGTTAGCTATGACTGCCTTCTCCCTCACCCACAGAGATGAGTGGTTCTGAGGACAGCCATCTGATCGCTGAGGCTCAAGTATTTACAAAAGCAAATTTTTGCAAAGAAGTTTGCCAGGAACTAATGGTGTATCTCTGGAGCTAAAGTGCTTGGCTAGCAAACACAAGGCCAACTTTGATTCCCTAGCTCACTTAAGCTAGGCAGACATCATGTAGCATGCCTAAAATCCCAGCACTCAGGAGCCCGAGGGAGGAGGACTGTTGTAAATTTGAGACCAGTATGTCCAACACAGTTCAATACCAGACAGGACTACAGAATGAGATCCTGTCTCAAAAAATGTTTGCCAGCTGGAGAAATAGCTCAGCGTTAAAGTGCTTGCCTAGCAAGTGATACACAAGTGCCAAGTACTACAGTTCAACTCCCCAGCACCACATAAACTGGGCGTGGCAGAACATGCCTGTAATCCTGGCACTTGGGAGGCTATGTCAGGCAGACTGTCCTGAGTCCAAGGCC
Source organism: Ctenodactylus gundi (assembly GCA_004027205.1). NCBI lineage: Eukaryota > Metazoa > Chordata > Mammalia > Rodentia > Ctenodactylidae > Ctenodactylus > Ctenodactylus gundi. Next base: position 730,267 of record PVKB01000107.1, read on the forward strand.
ATCCTGGGCTCCTTAGTGAGTTCAGAATCATCTTGGACTATAAAGAGTGAGACGTTGTCTCAAAAAAATAAAAAGAAAAAAAAAGTTTGCCAACATAACCAACACTAATATAAATGAGACCGACAAGGAACTCAGGATAAAAGTTCAAGAAAGAGCATCATCAATTTTTAAAAGCAATTAAGAACTTTTATGAGTTAAACGAAAAGGGAAAAAATACTTCAAACTGTGTTATTTAGTAAAATATAAAATTCTATGAATGCATCTAAAACCTTCAACTAAAGAACATTAGATTAAGAATAGATCAAAGGATTTGTACTATGAAATAGTGCACTGCTGAATCTGAGAAAGAAAATGAAAGTATTTATAGGCCTACATTTATGAATATTTTTCAAGAGTCACATATACTTGGCAATAGTAAAGCAGCAACTGTATGATTTGGAGGAATATACCTCCACCTTTAAATTTTGAACCACTCATTTAATCATTTGCAAGAATTGTGGAAATTAAACTCAATCTGTCTTAGTCTTCAAGTGCAGAATAATTACTGATAACGTAACTATCTTCTACTCGTCCGTTTTCTGCCTCTTGATTTTTAAAATGCATCCTGCCTATATTTTCTCTTGAATATGCCTTCATATTATTTCATTTGAAATTTGATTAAGCAACATGAATGTATAAATCCTAATATGTAAATGTTTTCTCACTCCAATTCTATTAACATTGTTCAAAACACGACTAAACACAATAAAGTATTTTGAAAATGACATGCCCTGAAGTTGAGTCTGTGTTGAGTGCTATCTAAATATTCCAAGGCTAAATTTTCCCCGCAGAGGTAAATGTATAACAGAATTTGCCAAGAACAGGTTTCATGAAAGAATCTCTCCACACACCAAGGGTGGGATGAGGGTGGGAAAGGGGCTGGCTGGGGCATCATCACCTCAGCTCTAGCTCTGATCATTAGAACCAACCCAGATCCCTCATGTACCCCTTCTCTATAGGGTTCTCATTCTCAGGAGACCCTAATGTTGCTGCTAATGTGACAACAGGCAGAGTTCAGGAAGTAATGCTAGAGTGGGGAGCAAAGTAAACAGAGAGGAAGCTTCCAACCTGACCCACCAAGGAACTCAGCTGTGCAGTCTGGTACCAATCTGTGGCCAGGGGATTGCAGAGTCTTGCTTTACAACATCCATAATGCATAGAGGCCAATACGTAAGAATTTGTCTTACAAAGGTCTAGTTTTGGTGTTTAAAAAAAAACACTGGATATTAGGCCTAACAGATAGATCTAATACATTCCCCTACATCAGCGTCTCCAAAAGATATTCAGCATTGTTAAAGCAAAGAGATCTGAAAGTTACAATAAAATATGACAAAAAATTCATACAATTTTCATTTCATCAATCTCTTATAAAAAGAATAATCATATTGATTCTAGGTGACAAAAGCTGTCACCAGTAAGGATGATGAGCTCATTTACAATGTAAGAGTCTGCTGTCTCTTCAAAATACAGTAATTTATAAAACTACATGAAATTATGGTTAGAAGAAAAGGTCAATCAGACATTGTTAAACAATTAGGATGCTAATTTTTTAAAAAGAGCTGCCAAATCCAACAGAAGCCTGGGTAGAATTTTGACACCTGTTTGAGAAGATGAAGGCTCTCTGGACACTGAACTCCTAGGATGACATCAGTCTCTAAGATGTGGCTATGAAATATGGACAATTAATTGACTAATAAATACAGAATGACTACCTTTTATCTACTCAAATACTACTCTAGGTCCTGAGAATAAACCGAAGAGTAAGAAAGCAAAACCCCTGCTCACAAGGAGTTTACATACTAGTGCTGTGACACAGTAAGGATGTATCGAGGTTAGTAACAGTGCTAACTATTCCGCTGAGAAAATAAGGTAGAAATGGAACAGCGTAATAGGATGGCTACTCTAGCCTGGCTGGCCAGGAAGTGCCTCTTTGAGTAGATGATGTTCGAACTGAGTCCATATTGTTAAGAGCGAGGCAGTCATCTGAAAAACCGGACAGCACAGAACAGTTATTTCCAATAGGTAAGACAGAATGAAGAATGAGTTTGGCCAAGGAAGGAACAGATGAAGGCCAATGTCACTGGTACATCATGGGCTAGTGAGGAGTAAGGAGTATATCAGCTATGACACTGAGTTTTAGAACTAAACGCCCAGGGACAGCCACTGCAAAGTTTAGGCAGTATGTGATTTGACTTCTTTTAGAACAATCTCTCTGGTTGTTGAATGAAGGTCAAAGATTGAAACCAGGTACCTTGTGTCACCAAGTGACCACGTTTAAATCCTTGGTTTTTCTCCATAAGTCACAAAGTCTACATTGTGACTTTCTCTGAGTTTTCAGCTTCACTTACTGTAGTGGTCACGGCAAATAAGGATGCCATGGTGCACTTCATGTAGAAAAAAATGGAGGGAAAGATTTGGGGTATCTTTAGGAGACAGACAACAAAATTTACTTACAAGGTGTGAGGCGTGAAGCAAATACATAATAAACCAAGATACTATTAATACTAAGCCTTTTGAAATTGAGTAATTGATGGTTTAATGCATTAAAATAGACAAGTTTAGAGAAAAAGTCATTTTGGGAAACAATGTAATAGTTGGGTCTTGTTTACATTTGATAGTCCTACTAAATAACTATGTGAAGACTTAAAAAAAAAGGCAGTCAAGTATTTGAGCCTTGCACTCTAGTATCACACCAGAGTGACTGGTAAAAAGAAGGTTGTCAAAGCCTAGCAGCAAAGCTCATTATTTGTAACTGAGTAAACTTGAAGTTTAAGGGTTAGCAGACACACTCTAATTACAATGACATGTATAAACAAAATGGTTTAAAACTCATGAGTCTCCTTAATAAAAGGTTGTTCTTTAAGAAATGGAATTTTTAATTTTGATAATTAGAATATTATGAGAAATGTTAAAGTACTGACTGGTTTCACAGTGTTTAAATATGAATGACTGTTCTTCCATTCACCAACTGAATAACACCAGGCAAATCACTTAAACTCTCAGTGCTTCAATATCTGCATGTATAAAGTAACAACAGTAACTATACCATAGTACACTTAGGAAGATTAAATGAGCTAGCATGTGTAAAGAAATCAAAAAAGTACCCGGCACATAGTAAGCACTCAACATAATGCAAAGTGGCATTATTACCTATTCTTTTCTGGCACTGTACATAGAAGTATCTTAACACTTCAGTTTCCAATTAGATGCCTGGTAGATGGTAGCAAAGAAAACTTATTTAAAAAAAAAACACTTCTTAAAATGATCAGAGATTGAGAGGTGCAGAATACTAAGAATATTCTCTTTACAAGTAAGCTATGTGTACACTCTAAATATGTATCTTCAGCCCATATCCATCAAAGGGGTTGTAGGCTCATGTTCTCAGCTGTCTGGACATTCTTTTTGATAATTAAATAAAGATATCATTGGCATACAAAAGGAAAGTGACCAGGATTTTCTCCATGGATGATCAAGTGACCGCCTCTAGATTTCCTGGTTTTGCTCCCTAAGTCACAAAGTCCACATTGGGACTTTCTCTGAGTTTTCAGTTTCACTTTTAGAAAGTACCCATACTGGTCAACTATATTAAAATTTGAGGCACAGGATCTGCTCACTTCAACATTAATGTTCTGACATCATGATTCTACTACATGTGTTGCTTACCATAAGTCATTTCATATCATTTCTGAGGGCAAACAAAAAATAAGAAAATAGGTAGCATGAAATATTAAGTGATCATTAAACAATCCTGGGCTCTGACTCTTGAAACAGACTGGGATGCTCACTCCTCAGCACTGGTGACTCTGAGCTATCTTGTCCTAGCCCAATCAATACCAATAATGCCACTAATAGGGCGACCAAATATTTCAAATGGACCAAGACTGTCCTACCAAAATTCCTACAGTATAGCCTTCCACTCTCAAGTACTTAGACTGGCTAGGAAGTTATATGCCTATCTATACACAGTACCAAGGAGTGAGGATACATGCATGTATTCAATCTACTAAATACTATACACTGTCAGGTTCCAAACTTGAGGGGCCCCACACAATACAGAACTCTGGTACAAAATTGACAGGTGTTTTAAGAGTCACTGTCTTGGTTACTTTCTTGTTACTGGGACAGAACACTTGACATCTACAACTTCAGGGAGGAAAGATTTACTTTGGCTCAGAGTTGCAGAAGGTCACAGTCCACCTACAAAGTAAATGGCTGGAAGTGGGAGAACATATGGTGGGTCTGGAGCCAGAGAAAGAGCTCTTCATGGCATGGCAGAACAGAGCCAAGGGTGAGAGGAAGGGTAGAAGCAGCATACAACTCTCTAAGTCCAGCCCCAGGCATCTCCCTTCCAGCAGGCTCCACCTCCCAATAGGACATAGTATCTCCATCAATACATGACAGAGAACACTCCAGATCCAAACCATAATAGTCATTAAAGTTTGAGTTACATATCAGATCTAAGAAAACAGAAGTACAGCCAAAAAATGCTGCAGCTCCACAGATGGACGTATCATCAGTAAATGTAGCTAAATAATAGCTAGGCAGGTGTTATAAATCATAAATAAGAGAAATATTCATGAATACACAACAAAAATGCCCAGTGCTTGCCATTATGAATGTGAATCAGAACAAATAATTAGGAGAGAGATTTATTTCTATAGGTAAGTAGTATAATGCCCAAAAGGAATAAAAGCATTTTTTACAGCTGTTTTTCCTTCCTCTTACTGAAGGTATTATTATTATTTCTCCTTTTCTCATATTTTAGGTTGATATTTCCCCATTAACAGGAAGAATTGATAACTCTGCAAACCCAGTATTCCAGGAGGTTGAGGCAAGAGGATCCCAGGTCAAATCCAAAATGGGCAAGTTAGTAACTCAGCAAGACCTTATCTCAGAATAAATGAAGTGTCTACAGAAGCAGCCCGATGCAAAGGCCCTGGGTTCAATACCTAGCATAGAAAAAAGTTTAATTTGTTCAGCTATGATTTCTCCTAAACTAGAAATATTACACAGGTGACAGTAAAACAAATCACCATCAAATAATCAACATGGTAAACATGATGCTTACTTTTTTTCCCCCACTACGCTTACTTTTAAGCACTTAACAAGCAAAGGCTCTTGATAGTGTTAACGATTTGCAAACCTTTGCTAGAAGGAACTTAAGAAGTCGGGTAATCCTGGGGGCTCCAATACACTGTCCTGGTGGGTGTCTTAGGAGTGTCTTTTCACTGCTGAGACTCAATATCCGATATCCATGACTTATAGGAGGAAAGATTTTATGTTATCTATTTGTTTATTTAGGCCGTGTCTCCTGTAGTCTAGGCTGGCCTTGTTGAAGTCACAGCAGTCCTGCCTCAGCCTCTGGAGTGCAGGGGATTACAGGCATATACCACCACACTCAGCTTGGGGAACTGAACTCAAGACCTTGAGATTACTAGGCAACCGTTCTAATAGCTGTGCTATTCCTCCAGCCCTGGAAAGATTATTGTAGCTCACAGTTTCAGAGGAAAACTGGTTATCAGGGCATCTCAGACAGGAACCAAATCAGTGAGGAATTGTGGGACTAATGTGTACCCTTTCGGGTCCAGCCCCAGTGATCTGCCCCTTCTGAGTCAAATTCCAAGTATCTTCCCAATTAAGCCACTTCCCAGTCACACCCCGGTGTCATACCCCTTGTCTCCAGGCCCCACCTCTCAACAGCACACAGTTCCAGGCAAGGCTACTCCACAACATCCAAATACATGAGGCTTTGGTGGTGGTCAAGGGGGGGTTCCAGATCCAATCCAAAACAATGGGAATCCAAGTAACGAAGTGGTAGTGCTTTCACGCTGAGCTAGAGTCAATGATGACAAGTGTTGGATAAGCCATAAAGAAAAAAGGATGCACTCTAAGCTCTGTGCATTCCACAAACTGACACCAAGACCCAAATAAGCCCACAGTAAGGGTGGGAAAAACATAGCTCTGAATGTCAGTAACCCTGAACTAAACCTGAGACCTCTCGTGTGTTCCTCGGGCTACCTTTCCTCAGATTCTTCATCTATGTAAGTGAAGACAACGCTACCTCTTAGGGATGGTATGAAGACTAAATGAATTTCTATTTATGAAAGCATCAGGCACATAAGCGATAATACAAGTTGATTGCTGTCTTCCAAAGGATGGAAGTTTAACCTCGACAGTTACATAGCTGGTCAGGGCAGAAGGAAGGCTAGAAGCAATGATTGGGACTCCCTTTGCTACCGAAAAGGAACGTGTTTCTTAATGGGCCCTTGCCCTTGAATCATACTATACAATATAGCTTTTACCACACAACCTGGGGGGAGAGGTGTTCCCCAAAGCAAAGGAGGCACCTTAGCAAAGCTGCACAGCTATGTGTGACTGCAGGTACACAGACACATTGGAGAAAAGCAGGCTACCAAGTCAGGAAGTTCAATCAAGAAGACATACCCAGTGCTTTTTCAAAAGTGTCACCTGTGTAGTTGGTCCCAAAGGCTGCCAGGAGGAAACGATGCATGAAGCTTACTATTTTTAATGGGCATTTCATAACTTACTCTTTACGACTATGTGTAGTAAACACATTAAGTGTTTACCATGTGCAGGGCCCTGTGGACACAAATGTGAAACCAACTCTGGCCTTACGCCTCAAAAAACCATAGACTCTTACTAAGAAACAAAATTTGAGGAAATAATAATTGTACTCTAAGCATTATAGGACTCTGAAAGTTCAAGGCCAGCGTGGGGCTCCGAGTTAATTTATCCCTTCAGTCGGCCTAGTGGCTAGTGCATCGGCAGGGTTCTACACAACACAGCGTACTAAAAACTGTTCCAACTGTGTTAACTGAACCAGTCGTGCCGATGGCATTACGTTAACTTGACAAGTTACTTAACACCTTTAGGTTATGCTCCTTCTCTGTAAAGAGGGTTAACTCCCAAGGCGTGATTTCCATTCAGGCCCCATTCCAGCTGGAATGTTCCAAATTATGTGACATCAAGAAAAACAACAACTTGTATTTACTGCACATGTATGACGTTATTGACAAAATCTGCGCTAAAGACCCTCCCTCCCCTTTTTTTGAGAGAAGGTCTGCTTATACTAGTCAAAGTCGTGACTCTGCAACCTCAGCCTTCTAAGGCGTGGGACTAAAGGCGTATGCCACAGACCCAGTGAAAGGGTGTAACGTATTCATTTAAACCCCTTTAGGAAACACAAGAGTATTACCAAGTTTACTTGGCAAGTGAGGAAAAGAACGGACAATTATCAAGCTCGGGAGGCCGGCGTGACTGGAGCCGCTACAGTCCGAAGCCAGACCAGGGGTCATCCCTTACGACCCCGAACTGCCTCCTCACGAAAACGGTCTCATTCAATCTCAAGAACAGAAAAACAGCCTGACAAACCATCCTTCCCGACTCGCAGGCGCATCTGAACGGTCAGAAGCGTCTACTTTCCGCGCTAGAGGCTCTCCCACCGCCTCCGCCACGACGCCCGCGCGCTCCCACAGCGGCACGCGCCGGCGCCCGGGCGACCCCCGGGACTGGCGAGAGCGCCCAGCACGCCGAGCTCGGGCGAGCAGGGCGCCGGCCGAGGAGTACCTGGGCTGCTGGCTGCTCCGGCCGGCTGCTTCTCCCACCATTCGTCTCCGAGATCGTCTGCCATCTCGGCGCGACACGCGGCGAGAGCACACCTCCAGGGAAACACGGCGGGCGGCGCGACGTTCCACAGCACGCGGAGACCCCGCCGGACGCCGTAGTCTCCGCCCCGCGCCGATGACGTCATGCACGCGCCCGCCCGCCCGCCAGCCGCCGGTTCCGGGTTGCCGCAGTTTCCACACGGGCGCTGAAGGGCGGGATCGACCTGGGAACGTAAATTCCCGAAGGCGTAGAGTTGAGAAGACAGGTAAAACATAAAAGTTTATCGGTAGTTTGATTAATTCTTTCAGAATTTCCTGTTTAAGCTTTATTTTGCGCAAACCTCTGTGTTGAAAGTGTGAGACAAGATGCTAAGATTATTTTTTCTTCTGTTCAACTTTCAAAGACTTGAGCCGCGGAAAAAGAACCGAGCACGTGGGTGTGTTTTCGTGTGTCAGTGCTTGTACAGTGTTGTGTTTTTATAACGTAATCTTATGTGTTTGTGCAATCTGCTCTCAGAAATCGTGCCCCGTTGTACGTGCCCATGCGTGTCGGGCCTTTGTGGTAGGTGTGGGCAACTGCTCTTCTCACTCCACGGAGGAGGAAAGGACGTGTTGATATAGCAAAAGCGTCTGGCCAGGTAACTGGAGGCAGTATTCTTTAGGACGGTCTCTGTGCACGGAGGTGTGAATCAGTCATATGTAGAAAATGTCCCCCGAATCCCTCCTAATAAGTGGTTTGCAAATGAGTTATTGATTAGATTTTGTCAGCGCATTACTTGCTTTAAAAGGGAGGGCATTAGATATATATGTGGTAAATGTAAAATAATCTGTAGTAATTGAAAGTAATGTGTCTTTGAGAAGGAAGTGTAGACAACAAAACGTCTTGATATTTGATTATTGAAAAGCAAAGTTAGATAAGTGAGGAAGAGGTGCTGCTGTGGCCAATAAACATGAAAGAGATGCTCAGTCTCTAACCTAGAGGCGGGGGAAAAGGCCAAGGAAAGGCTGATTTTTTTGGAGGGGGTGGGAATCGACCTAAGGCCCTTGGGTGGACTCCCCAGCGCTATGTAAAAATGAGCTAGGTATGGTGGCACATGCCTGTAGTCCCAGGCCCTGGAGGCTGAAGGAGGAGAATTGCTGTGTGTTTGAGGACAACCCAAGCTACATAGTGAATTCAGAATCGGCCAGTACTGCAGCATCCAGAATGAGACTGTCTCCAAAAAAAAAGGTGATTTCCATGCAATAAGTGGCAAAATTAAAAATCTGGCAATATCAAATTATGGGAAGTATGTGTGTCAATAAGGATTCTTTCACACTCCTGACATGGTAGTGTGGTTTGGGTCTGGAATGTCCCCCATTCTTGTATTTGAATGTTATAGGTTGTCTATGGAACTATGTGCTGTTGGGATATTGGGACCTAGTCTGGAGGAATGGATTACAGGCATGTAAATTCAATTATAGGCATGTGAACTGGATTACAGGCAAGTCGTGGGGGCTTACCACACCTTCCACACCTGGATGCAGGAGGGGCTGATCACTGGGATGAGACCTGGAAGGATATATAAGCTGCTTCTTGCCTTCCTTGGAGAACTAGTGTCAGCTTGCCTTGACTTTTCTTCCTTTTTGTGATGTCAAGGAGCCGCCTCTACCTCTGCCTCTGCCATGTACTTCCAGTCTTGGCCAGCCATCCCTGAATAGTCTGTGACCTTCTATAATTGTGAGCAAAAATAAAACAGTCCTCCCCTAAATTTGTGGGTGTTGGGTATTGAGTCACAACAATGAAAAGGTAGCTAAGACACATGGATTTAAAGTCACATAACCACTTGGAAAAGTAATTTGTCACAGCTTTATAAAGGTGAATACTTACATACCTCACGATTGCAGTTCCACGCCCAAATATATATTTGCTGAGGAAACTTGTGCATATGTATCAGAAAACTATAAAAAAATATTCACAGCATCATTGTTAATTATAGAAAAACTCTAGGAACAACCCAAGTATGCTTCTAGAGGAAAATGGGTACTGAGAACTTACTCACATAACTAAGTCAAGCCAATGAATGAACACACATAATAATGTGGATAAAACTTGGAAACAACAGTGAATTTTAGAGAACAATGTCCTAGATGCCATTTTTGCAAATATCAAACATAAAGGCAACTTAAACATGTTCAGGCAAAGAAAAAAAAAAACTTTTAAAAAAAGTGTTAAGAGTAGAAAGTACACATTTTAGGATGTGAGTTAGAAGGAGCTGTGTTGAGGGAGATGAGACAGGGAAACAGAAGAAAAGCAACTTTTCCTGACTGGCAAAGATCAGTTCCAGTTCACAGGCACACATGAAATTAATATGCTTTATGACTTACGAGTATGTTACATATATTCTTGTGATATCAACTAATATTTGCTTCTGTATGTTGAAAGATAAGGGGAAGATCTATCTAGTTTAAAATTTTGGTACAGTTAAATTAGGTACTGTTAGCTAATAAATGAATTTTTACTAAGAATTTCAATGCATAACCTTGTGTCTCACAGGATAGTCAAAGCTGCCAGGCAGTCCTACTGCCTGTCACTTTCTCCTTATGATCCTACCACTGAATCATTCTGCCTCTTGGGTCCTGTACTCGTTCACTTCCTAGCTGTCTCTACTTCAGTATCAAAAAGTGGCAGCACTATCCAGCCAGTTGCATCCTCATTTGATTTGTCATTAAGCCTGGCTGGATCTGTCTCCAAAATATGTCCAAAATTAAGCATTGAGTGCTCTTAACGCCTCTGCCACAACAGTCTTGGTCTGAGATACCACCATCTCTCTTCTGGGCCACTGTTAGACTGTCTTTTAAGCAATCCCCCTGTTTGTTCTGCCTCGGCTATGCTTGCACACAGCAGTAAGAACCACAGAACGCCCCTGCTTCACTCTGCCACTTTCCAGTCAGGTCCTGGAATTGTGTGTTTCTTACTATTGTGGCCCCGGTAACAATCATAGACTAGAGAAATTATCTTGACACCCTGGCTAAATCCATACTCTGATTATTTTATCCATCAAGTAACCACCTAAGTAGATTTGTTTCCCAAGTCAACTTTCTTATAACAGATTTCAGAGGTCAGTAGATTAAGGCCAAAGGTCCAGTGCAGCCCATGATCCATTGACACCAGAAACTGTGGATGCTTTTTACACCTCTAAAGCATTGTAAGAACAAAGCAGAATGAACTAAGAGAAATAGAAAAGATTAAAATAAGCAACAGAGACTGTATGTGGCCTCTGTCGGTTTACTATCTGTTCTTTTTCAGAAAAAGCTATGGATTATATTGACAAACTAACCTAAATTGTGGCAACATTCAACTTCCATTATCACCTGGCTGACATCTTAGTTTATAAATCATTCTTTTATAAAATTCCAGACTCTAGTATCTGCTCACTTCATCCAATAAAGGGAAGCCCAGCCTGAAGTAACTAGTGAGACCTCACCTGCATCTTCCTATATATCTAAGTAGGTATTGTTAGAGTTTAGAGTAGGAAGCATTTACTTCCTCTTGGTGGGAACTTGGCAGCCTTGGTAAGAGACATGGCACTTGACCTTGTCAGTGAATGTGAATAGGGAAAGTAGACAGGAGGAGTAATGGTTTCCTTACAGAAAAATAGGAATGTTGTTTTGGACAGCCATTTAACCTTATAGTCTTCACTTTGTGATTCTATAAAATAAAGGACATAAGTTAAATTACTCCTAAGTTCTCCTCTAGTTCTATGCCTTAATCTTGAGTGTGAGACCAAGAATTCTGTGTTTTTTTTTTTTTTTTTTTAAGACTAGAGCCAAGGATACAATGGAAGTATTGCTTAAGGAAAGCTCTATTAGTGTTACAATGCATGATAAAAAGTAGATTTGAACAAAGCTTTCCACATGGCATGGGTGTGCCAAAATACTGACCTGCTCTGGTTTGTGACCAACAGAGATCCCAGCCAGCTGCCCCAGTCTTGGGCAGCCTCATTGCTTCACTCTAGTATGATACAAATAATCACCATTTTATGTGGACACAATGATATGAAAAGTTGGCAAGGATCTTATTAGTGTGAAAGAGAAAGTTTATAGGCTGTTTCATACCATATAGGCTGAATGCATGCCATACAAGAAAGGGCTTTGTGTTAACCAGTTTCCTGTCACTATCACAAAATAACTGAGAAGATTATCTTAAAAGAGCCTCCATGCGATTTCTGTTGTAAATGTTGCTTGCCAGCTTGCTTGCTCTCCCCAAACCTCCTTTCCTCCTGCAGTACTGAAGTTAAACCAAGGGCCTTGGGCATGCCGGGCTAGCACTCCACCACTGAGCTGTATCCCCGGCCCACATTGCATATTTATCATGTCTTTTGGCTCACAGTTTGTGGTGGTTGAGCTTAGTTATGTCAACGTGATTGGTGAGGAGCCACCTAGGGCACTAGTATAACATACTTCTCGTGTGTCTAGGTGAGTCATGGAGGTATGACTTGAGTGCTACATATGATCTCTATCCTCTTATTCGTTGGTACGGCTCCCTTGCTCTGCTTCCAGGTTGCTATGGACTAAGTATCTTTGCTCTGCTGTTGTCTTCTCCCATGCTGATTCTGCTTTGGAGCCAGGTGATTATGGACTGAATTCCCTGAAACTATGATTCAAATGAAGCCTCTCTTCCTTTAAGTGGGGATATCTGGTATTACATCTCACTAAAAGGAAAGATGACTAATACAGTTTCAGAGGTTTCAGTCCATGTTTGCTTTGACCTATTGCCTTTGGGCCTGTGGTCAGGCAGTAGTACTTTATGGTGAAGAGTCTGTGGTGGAGGGAACTGTTCACCTCATGGCAGTAGGGAAGCAGAAAGTAAGGGGGTCAGAATCTTAATATCTTTATCAAGAGCATATCCCTAATAAACCTTTTGCTTCCCTCCTCCCTTCCTTCCTTTTTTCCTCCTTTCTTTCCTTCCTTCCTTGCTTCCTTCCTTGCTTCCTTGTTGAGATAGGGTCTCAGTCTGTACCCCAGTCTTGTCTGAAGTCAGGCTTGCCTCAAACACATGGCAGTTCTCCTGCCTCAGCCTCCTGAGTGCTGAGAGTACAGGCATGTGCCACCATGCCCAGCTTATGTTGTGCTGGGAAATCAAACTCAGGGCTTGGGCTTGCCAGGTAAGAGGTTTCACTGCTGTGCTATTCATTCAGCCCGACTTAGGCCCCATCTCCTGAAATTTCTACCACCTGTTTATTGTGATACCAGTTGAGGCCCATATCTTCAGTGCACGACCTTGCAGGGGGCACTTAAGATTCAGACTCTAACAGAGCTAATCAGGCCATAGGTTTATTGCCCATGAATCCAGTATATTAATGAACTTTAGGAAGACCTGTTCTTTCGACTAAAATGACACTGTTCCTACTGTGTTTGTTTCCCTGTGCTGCATATCTGGGCATAACAGGTATGGTAGACTTTCCATTGCACTGAAGGCTTCCTTCCCTGTGTGCCACCTGTGCTTTTTTTAGGATCTGATTTCCACTTCCTTCATTTCTTCTTCAGCAATAGTTAAAATTAGATCAAAGGATAAACAGAGTAGGAGATGTAGTCCCTGTGTGGCCAATTCACAAGTGCTAGGTGATAAATGATGATCATGTGTGGAATCTCCGGCACATCCAAAAGAAGAACTACTGCATTTCCTAGAGTAAGGCATGCTTTCTGCAAGCTAATGATCTGAAAAGCAGCTACTGGCATGGTTCTGAACCATAGTAGAAACTGAGTACTTGATTGACATCAACTGACTTCATGACCAGGGTTTCATTTAGTACTTGAGTATTGTAATATTGGGTGTGCATGGCAATAAACCACTGGATAATAGAAATAGAATCACATCTAAACAAGTTTAGAAGTCACAAGTGGCCCAGAACTATTTGTAGTATTTCTTTAGTCACACTTGCGTCCTCCTCCAGTGGTCCTTGTGCCTACTTGGTTATATTGGAGGAAAATCTATACTCAAGACTGGCTCAAGTTTGGTGTATTGCTAGAACTGAAAATGGATTGCTGTTGTACTACCATCCCACTTCAAGAGTGGCCATAAGGATCGTAGCCCACTAGACAGAATTTCAAGACATCGTTAGTCATCTTTGAATGAAGAGTAATCTCAGATACTGAGATATATGGTAAATCGTGTGGCTGGTTGGTTCAAATCCGGAAGACAGAATGTCTGGAGTTCAATAATAAGATTTGAGGAAGAAGCGTGTGCAAGGGCCTGCAAAAGTGGACACGTACATAGTATGGATCTTCGGATCTCCTGTCTGTCCACAAGTTAGTATCATGAGAGGAAAAATCAAAAATCTGGACAACGTAGCAGATTATATTTTTAAAATACAGCCACCAGTTTTACCCATTCACAAACTTTTTTGTGATGCAACCTTATTTATTCATCATGTGGATGAATTTCCCTTGTTTTTAATCTGAGCAGACCTTTATTACTTGGGTCCATAGAACATATTGAAAACGATCTGACTTCTGAGGCCAGTTCTGGAACAGTCTCTACATGGTTCTACCTTGTCCCTTGAGATGTTCACTTGGAACCCAGGTGTTGTACTGTAAGTATAGCCCAAAGTAGTCCACACAAAGAAACCATGTGGGAAGAGCACGTGTAGGTAGTCTTGCCTATGGCTCAGTGTGGTCCCTGCTCATAGCCAGAATCCACAGCCAGATCGATAAGTAAGTACATCTTCGGATCATTCAAGGCTCCAGCTATTGTTTGATCCCAAGCTGTGGCTCTAAACACAGACCAGAGACAAGTACCACTACTATATACTCTGAATTCCTGACCCAAAGAACTAAAAAAAAAAACATAAACAAACATACACACTCAAAACAAACACCAACACCACCACCAACAAAAACCTGCTGAAAACCTACCTGTTGAGCTGCTATTTCTTATGTGGCCACAAGGGGGAGAAACTGTCTCACAGGAGACGCGCAAGTTACTGAAGCCATGGTCACTTCTCACGTTGGTCCTTACCCAAAATGGCAGTGGATTCTAGTTTTTAACCGCAGGTCCTTGTAAAAAAAATTAATTTTATCTCAAATGTTGAATGTGTATGGGCTCTGTAAAAAGCTTCCTTTTCAAAGGAGGAAAACTATTATCTGTGACTTCACCTTTGGAAAAAGAAGATTGACAAGGAAATTTTATACTTGAGTTTGAAAACAAAAACGCAAACTTGTCATTTTATTTTATAATTTGGGGTCACTGGGAAAAGGTGGAGTGTTTGCCTCCAGCAGCCAGTTGGTCCAATCCACTGGAGTTGAGCAACACAGTGGCAGTTCCCACGTTTGCGGAGGCCTTCCTGGGAGACGCTGGACTGCGGTCTCTGGGCCCCAGTGGCTCTGCTTAGACCTCCTCACCACGGTGAGCACTGTGGTGAGCCGGTGAGCACTGTGGTGAGCCCGAAGGCGAGGGAGGGTATGGGAAGGAGGTCCCCCTTACTTACTATGTCACGGCTTTTGTTTTTGTTTCGGAGGGAGAGGGACAGGGTCTCACTCTATAGTCCAGGCTGGTCCTGGACTCACTTTATAGCTCGAGGCTGGCCTCGTACATACTCATGACATGCCTGCCTCAGCCTCCTGAGTTCTGGGATTACAAGCACACAATACCACACCTGGTTTACATGGTGCTATGGGATCAAACCCTGGGCTTTTGTACTTGCTAGGCAAGTGCTCTAACTGCTGTGGTGTTCCTCTAGCCCCTCATGGGTTATTCTTATCAAAGATTTTTTCATTTAAATAATTTTTATTTTATTTACTTATTTATTTTTGAGACAGGGTCTCGCTGTGTAGGCCAGGCTGGTCCTGGACTCACTATGGAGCCCAGGTTGGCTTTGGACTCAAGGCCATCCTCCTGCCTCTGCCTACCCAGTGCTGGGATTACAGTCATGTGCCACCATACCCAGCTTAGATATTTTTTAACAAAGTTATTTTTAAGAGTTGTGTTACAATACACATCATATAAAACTTAGCATCCTAATTGTTATTTATTTATTCATTGATTAATTTTTGAGCAAGAGTCTCATTCTAGTCCAGGCTGTTTCTGAGCTCACTTTGTAGCCCACACTGGCCTCAAACTTGCAGCAATCCTGCCTCAGCTTCCTGAATGCTAGGATTACAGGCGTGCACCACCACGCCCAGTGTATCCTAATCATTTTTAAAGTGCAGTTCAGGGACACTGAGTACATTGATCTGTCCCCTTTTCATCTGTGCACTCCTCATACCATTGTAGAAAACCTTCCCATCCCCTTCCCTCCCCAGTCTTGGACAACTACCATTCGGCTCCATCCTGATGAATGTGACTACTCATACAATATCTGTTCCTTTGAGACTGGCCTTTTCACTTAGCATAAGGTTTCAGAATTCATTTATGTTACAGCATGTGTCAGAATTTTCTAATTTTTTAAGGCTGAATAATAATTAATGTATATTTGTTTATACATTCATCCAGTGATGGACACTTTGAGTCACTTCCACTCATTACATACTGTGAGTACTGTCACTGTGATAATGTATGTACATATGTGTTCACATCCCTGCTTCTGAGTTGTTAGGTAATAGTATCAGAAGTAGAGATGCTGGGTTGCATGGGAATTCTGCTTTTATTCCTGAGGAACTACCGTATGGTTTTTTGTAGTGGCCCAATTTTACATTTCCACCAGTAGTGTATGAGGATTCCAGCTTTTCCACATTCTTGCCAACACTTGTTATTTTCTCGGTTTTTTTAAAAAAATGCATTTGTTTTGATAGTGGCCACCCTGAGGAGTGTAGGTGATTCCTTTAGTTTTTAAAACCAGCTGTGCTTGTGTCTTCTAAGGGGTGGGAATGTCACTATGCCATCTGTTAATATGATCTTGTGTTTGGCTGTATCACTTTGCCTCATACGGAAGCACAGTGACCAAGAAGAAACCAAGACCCTGTCACCTCCCCAGCCCTCCCCGGCACTTGCTTGCTTCTCAGAGGGCAGACAGCTTTCATCTCTGTCCTGACCCAAAAAGCTGACAGTTGAATAAGCTAGGAGTATGAGACATGGGGCCAGACACCAGAATAAAATCCTGGCACTGTAATGTCTTAGTTTCTTCAGCTGTCATATAGAATGAAAAATAAAGTTATTATGAAGAGCAAGTAGGTGAATAAACAAGAACCCTTGAATCAGTTCCTGATGTGTGGTTGGCACTCAGGAAGTGGCTGCACCCCAGGAGCTCTTACCGCACATGCACATACCTTCTGCATCACCTGGCTAACTACTGTAGAAGATAGCTACTGCCATTATTTACCATTTTACAGCCGCAGAAACTGAAGTTCAGGGAAGTTTACTTAATTGACTCAAGAAATCATTGCTGGGAAATAAGGGTGCTAAGATTTGTTGTCTGGTAGGTGGACCTCAGAACCCTCTGAACACTTTCTACACTGGTGACTCTTGTTTGGCAGAGTGAATGAGGAGGTAAAATAGAATGGAACATTTAAAGATTAGTTTCTTGTAGGAAAAGAGAGGTCTATTGTTAGTTGTTTGGTTTTTCTTTTCTGATTTTGGATGTGACAGATGAAGTAGCTAATTATGTTCTAATATCTGTTCTCCCTTCTTAATAGACTCTTGGTTTTGTGGGAGGAGGAGATTGCCCAAAATAAATCTTCAGTTTCCCATTCCCATTCAGTTTCCCATTCTATGTTGCTCCCTCCACCCTTGCACTGGCAGAATGTGTCCCTGCTGGTCAGCGGTCCTTCACTACAAAGGGAGAGCAGCAGGCTTGGCTTGGGGCAAAGAGCAAGGAAGGAGGAGCACCCCAGGGCCCTGCCTGACATTACCACATGGCCCTAAGCTGCCTGCACTCAGTTGTTACGTCAAAGAGGAATAAGTTGGCCTCTTCAAGCTATAATCATTTTTAGTCTCTCCTTCAGCTGTTGATTGTTACAATGAAGGGTTAAAAAACTTGAGGTTTGCACAGCATCAATGATATGAACAAGATAGACCACATAGTTTTTAAGATATTTAATGACTTTCTCAAATCAGTACAAAAACGATTTGCCATTAAGCCTCAAATCCATCAAGGAAACTCAAACACGTTACCAGTCTGTTCCCCATTCTTTGTAGTCTGTAAAATATTTGAGGACATCCACCCACTACAGACATTCTCTTCCCAGTAGGATGTCATTTTGCATTAAACCTCTATTTAAATAACAATAGTGATAGTTTGGTCCATTTCACATGGAAAAGTTCTAGTTTATTTTGAATGAAATAGGGATTAAAATATGATCCCTAGATTTTAGACATGTTGTCTCATCTGCTTTCATGCTAATATGTTAGTATGACATGCATCTCTCAAAAGGGAAATGCACGCACATAGATAATTATTTAAAACTCTTTGTTAAATTAAATGGAATATCATTTAGCTCTGAGATTAGCACCATTGTAGAATACACAGTATCTGGCATAGATTTTGCTCCTCCTCCATCTAAAAGTCAGAAGCATATGCCTGATAATATACATACACACATACATATATATATAGATAGATAAGCAATTTAGTAACAACCAATAAATAAGTTGGAAGATATTTTGAAATGTGAAACTGGGTTTGATTAAAGAAAGAACTTCTCTCCTGATTGATGGAAATTAATATTTCATGCATGTACAGATAAATACAATTTTACAGATTAGTTTGATTTGTCGCCAAGCAATCTCAATGCACAAGGAGCCTAGTGGATCCTTGTCACTTCCATAGTCACAGCCTAAAACCAACATCCTCAAGACCAGCCTAAAGGATATCTGGGACATCTGATTATTATTATTACAATGCTGATTGTAATTATTGTTGAGATGATAATTGGAATATTTGTCTGCATCGAAAATGAAGGGTAAGGAGGAAATATTTTCGATGGGAAAACTATCATACAATCACCTCATGAATAGACTATCATGTGGTAAATAACTCATTTTTCTTCCTAACAGTTGAGAAGAAATGGTACTTATATATTACATAGGGAAAGTATACAGATTAGGGCAAGAAAAGAATTTTTGTGATAGTAAAATTCATTTAATTTTTTTTTGTTGTTGTTGTTGGTGGTGGTGGTTGGAGGGGTGGTGGTAGGGTGGTGGGTGTGGGGTGGTTGAACCCAAGGTTTTGGGCATACAAAGCAAGAGCCCTGCCACTGATTCAGACTTGATGTAGGCATATTTCCATGTGTTTTAGATTATATTCATGTTTTTCCAATTTATATCTATTCCTTCTTCACTCTTAATTTTGAAGAAAAATATATAGGACTGTACCACTGTGGCCACCTGTTGTTTCACTCAGTGGCTGATGACGTCCACAGCAGGCTAACACCTGACATGGTTTGTCTGTGATTTGAGCAGCGCTAGTTAGCATCTAAGTGAAACCCCTGAAAAAAATATTTATTGCTGTATGCCAGACCTGTTTTAGTTGTGACTTGTGCTCCATGTGGGGATGACAAAAATGACACAGGCTTTTAGTGCCCTGTAATATTCTAGCTGTCTCTTCTACAGGTTGTTGCTAAAGAAACAGTTCTTTCCCTACAGTTTTAGTACTGACACTTAGAACAACTATTTTTAAATATCATCTTTATATCTTTTTTAAAATACAGATTTATTTTCATATTCTGTTTTTTCCTCCCAAATAAAAAGTGGGTTATATTTTGGAAATCGACTTTGGGCCTTCAGGTGACACATCAGTTTGCACCATGCTACTTAGGGAAATTCTTCAAGATCCACAGCTATTAAAAATATTGATATCTCTGTGATTGACATATCATTGTCATTATGTATGTTTATAAGAAAAGGAGGGGAAATTTTAATGCATATAACCAAAATTGATAACTGCTAATAATAATAATTATTCCCCAAACTGGAAAGTTATTGGAGTAATTACTCCTTTTCTTTTACATATACCCATGTTTATAAATGATAGGGTCTAAGTGGAGACTACATGGAAGGAAGAAAAACAAAAATAAGTCACAGAAAGAAAAAACAGAAGTCTGTGAGAAATGAATGAGTTGATCACTGCTTACATCTCAGCTGGTTTGTTAGCTCTTTGGTCTCTGTTTTACACTCCACACACGTTCAGTGCTCCATATGGAGAAGGTAATGAGTCCATATGCAGTTGTTGATGGGTAACCTGTTCTTTGGGAGGCCTCAGGCACTTAGTTCTGACTAGGAATCATATTGCTAAAAGACATAGCCTCGAATGCAAGAGAAATCTTCCTCGGCCTAAAGACTGCAAAATTCTCCTAGCACCCTCTCTTCCACCAGGACTGTAGCCCTCCAGAGCTCCACACACCCAACATTCCATGGCAAAATATCTGCACAGATGGAGAGGAAGTTACACAAGTAAAAACAGTATGTAATTGTGTTGACATTTCTGTAAGGCGTATTTATAAATATATTAAAGGAAACAGTATGAGTTACTTTCGCTAATTATGATCTTTCATACTGACGTATTTTGACTGATCTGAATAAGCAGGTTATCATGGAAGCATATAACACATACAGCTAGTATGGTTCCAGTGGGTACAACACAAGTGTCAGTAACTGATACATAAATATATCCCATCATTTTCAGTTACAGGTTGCTGTGCATAGTATTAAACGTATGTCTTAGGTTTTATTTGTACACAATGGTCCAAATTTTCACTTAAATATAGCTTTCCAACTATTGAAATGTTTTAAAGCAATTATATTTTTCATTTGCATTTTTAGGCATGTCATTTTCTTCTGTTAAATCTCTTTTCTTACATGGGATACAATAAATATCCTGAAAAAGAGGAATGGACGTACTGTCCAGCATACAGTCCTGCAGCCTGTTCTGAGGGCATCTGGAGGAACACGCGGTCCCCTGGTCTGAGCAGCAGCACGGCGCTCCCAGACGCCTGGTCCAGAAAGCCCTTTTTGTACTCATCATACGTGTACATCATGGGCTCATTGTTCTTGAACAGAGCAACCCATACATTGCCCCCCTTGCAGTGAACGTGGTATGCAAAGTAGTAGACACCAGGGACCTCACAGGTGAATATGCCTGTCTGTGGGTTGTAGTTCTGTCTGCCATTATAGAGCAGCTTGTCAAACTTCACTGGGGCCCCCACCGGTGGGAAGGGTGCGGTCAGCTCAGCAGTAAACGCAGGCATCTCGTAGGCTGGCCCTCCATTCTTGCCTTTCTTACCCCCGTAGGCATGGGGGGGTTTCAAACCATCAATTCCTACCCCCATATCTGGCAGATACTCTCCCTGGGGTGGTGGTGTAGGAGGCATCACAGCTGGGGGGCCTGGTGGCCCTGGAGGGCCTGGGGGACCTGGAAGTCCAGGCTGGCCTTGAGGACCCAGGGCACCAGGCTTCCCTGGGGGTCCATGAAGCCCTGCCACTCCAGGCTTCCCTACACCAGGAAACCCAGGGGGCCCTGGAAGTCCTGGTTCCCCTTTGGGACCTGGAATCCCAGGTGGCCCAATGGGACCACTGGGGCCTGCAATTCCCGGGATACCTGGTGGGCCTTGAAGACCTTGATCTCCCGGAATACCTGGTTCTCCCTTGGGTCCAAGCAACCCTGGAGCACCAGGGAGCCCTGGCAATCCTTTGTGCCCACCTTCCCCTTTGGGCCCGATGGGACCTGGCAAACCCCTCATGCCAGGGGGCCCTACTTCACCAAGGAAGCCTGGCTTTCCTGGGAAGCCTTGTAGCCCTGGCTCACCTTTGGGACCTGGTGGTCCCTGAGGCCCCACAACTCCACCTTCTCCTTTGGGTCCAGGGAAACCAATAGCACCTGGAGGGCCCATGGGACCTGGGAGTCCAGGCAGGCCTGGCTCTCCTGGGGGACCACCCATCCCTGGGGCACCTACTGGTCCTTTCTCCCCTCTTGGTCCAAGAGCCCCAGGAATGCCTCCCATGCCTCGGTCACCTTTGGGTCCTGGGAAGCCTGGCTTCCCGACCCCAGGAAGGCCTGGTGGTCCTGGCAGTCCTGGCAGGCCTTGCTCGCCTTTGCCACCTGGAAATCCTGGCTGGCCAGGGATCCCATCCTGGCCTGGTTTCCCAACTCCAGGAATTCCAGGTGGTCCTTGAACCCCTGGTACCCCAATAGGGCCTTGTGGGCCAGGTTCTCCTGGAGGTCCTGGCTTCCCCAGGGGGCCTTGGGGCCCAGGGAAACCTGTAACTCCTGGTTTTCCCACTCCTGGCAGTCCAACAGGGCCAGGGGGGCCATGCATTCCTGGAGGGCCCTTTAGACCTGGCAAACCTGGCATCCCAAATCCCTTTTCTCCTTTAGGACCTTGAAGGCCTGGAGGTCCTGGTGGTCCTTTGGGTCCTCGATCACCCTTTGCTCCTGGCTGTCCTGGTAATCCTGGCCCACCTGGCTTCCCAATGCCAGGAAGTCCATGCGGCCCTGGAGGTCCTTGTGGTCCTGGGATTCCCATAGGCCCAATTTCCCCTTTGGGTCCAATTTCGCCTTTCGCTCCAGGCATTCCCATGGCTCCTGGCTTCCCTGGCATTCCAGGCATACCTGGTTTCCCAATTCCTGGATAACCCTGTGGCCCTGGTTTTCCTTTGATTCCAGGTATTCCATGACCTGGCAAACCAGGGGGCCCAGGTGGTCCTCTTGGGCCAGGCTCTCCACGTGGACCTTGTTCTCCTCGTAAACTGGCTAATGGTATTTCTACTGGGGAAGACAAAAGAAAAGTGCAGGAAGAGGAGAGAAAAAAAGAGGATAGATTATCATTAATTTCAACCAGGTAATGAAATTATTATTTAAAATCTGATATTTTTGCCTTTTGCCTTCTGAAAGGGTACACTGTGTGTGTGTGTGTGTGTGTGTGTGTGTGTGTGTGTGTTGTGGGGTTGTATGGTATCATTATTTAGAATAAAATAAAGCTGATAATTTCTCTCCTTGAACTTAAGGTATTGTTTTAAGAACTGACATGTGGAGACTGGAAAAATACCACAATAATTAGACCACTTGTATAGCAAGCTCAAGGTTCTGGATTTGATTCCCAGCAGCACATAAACTGGGTATGGTAGTGCATGCTTATAATCCTAGCACTTGGGAAGCTGAGGCGCAAGGATTGCTGTGAGTTAGAGCACAGCCTGGGCCACATAAGTGAGCTCAAGACCAGCCAAGACCAGTGAGCAAGACACTGTCCCCCCAAAAATGCAAAAAACCCAACAACAACAAATCCCATAGAAAACCCTAATACATGAAACTGTTTGTATTATCAGTAGTTAACTTATAAAGTTAAAAATAGTGAAAAAACATTTTCTTGTATATAGAACTTGAAGATATGTTGAAGATATGATAGTATGTTCATGATAGAGAACTTGGGAAGCTCAAAAATGTATAAGGAAAATTTAAAGTTTAGTAGCAAACTATGAGTTTAGTAGTCAAACACTTGACACATTGACATATGCAATTTTATCTCATTTGTTCTAAGGGTGTGTGTGTGTGTGTGTGTGTGTGTGTGTGTGTGTGTGCGCGCGCCTGCGCCTGTGTATTTTAAACAATGTTACAGCCTATTTCTGCTTACTATTTTTTAAAATTATTTTTCTGAAGGTATATTTTTCCATGACCTGTTTTTCTTTTGTTTAAATTTTTATTATAAGTTGGCAAATTAAATATTGTAAATATTTATAGATTACAAATTAACATTTTAATTTATGAACACATCATGGAATCATTACTTCAAACTAGTTAACATGTCCATCATCTTACATAGTTAAGTGGGGACAACATTGGAAATTTATTCTTTCAGCAGTTTGAAATGTGTAGCACACTATTAATATATTTACCACACTGTGCAATACATCTAAATGATCCTCCCTCTCCCCCCATACCATGTTTCTCCTACCTAGTGGGAGCTTCACACCCTCTGATCATCTTTTACCTCTTCTTCCAGCCTCTGGTAACTCACTCTCCTTCATCTTTCTGTGAATTTTGTTGTTTTATATTTCACATATAAATTGAGAACGTGTGCTATTTGTCTTTCTGTTTCTAGATGATTTTTAAAAAAATATATAATTTAGGGCAAAATAACATTTCCTTATGTGCTAAAATACAACATGGATTGTGGAAATCATTATCCTGTGGACTCAGGAGTGAAGGGAAATATTTTATATTGTATGTGACTCAATAACATCTGTCTTGTAGAACTGGGGTAACCCCCCACCGCCCCTGTCCCGTGGCCATGCACTGTTTTTAGGAACCCAACTGTGCTCAGAAGGTGCACACACAAAAGGCTGGCATGCAAAGCTACATCTATTTACAGCCACTCCCCATTGCTCTCTCTATCACCTGAGCTCCGCCTCCTGTTGGATCATTGGTGGCATTAGATTCTTGTAGGGATGCAAAGCCTACTGTGGAGTAGGCAGGTGAGGAAGGTGCTCACTCCTTACAGGAATCTAATGCCTGCTGGTCTGTGGTGGAGCTGAGGCAGTGATACTAACCCTATTCCTTTACCTCCAGCTGATGAAAAAGTTGTCTTGTGTGACACTGTTTCCTGTGCATAAAAGGCTGGGGACCACTTCTCTAGAATCAATAGATTTATTTAATTTCTCTAACTTGTAGGAGTTCCCAGCCCTCAAATATTTTTATAAATTATTTTTCCAATGCAAATCTGACTTTTAAAAAGTAGAGACAGTTAGGACATTTTAGGTTGACAGGCAAAATGGAGAAGGAAAAGAAGTTATTTAGGAAGTTATTTAGAAGTTATTTAGCTTTCTGGCCTTGGCATGAGATCTTGACTGGGTCACTTTATCACCAGCATCTCTGCTTGCTTGTCTGCGTGGCAAGAATAACACGGACGCTACAAGCTTAGAGAACACATAGGAAAGGTGTGCCCTCTCTTGAATTGCTGCCAAAATACGAAGCCCACATGTGCCTTTCACTGAAACAACTCTGGGTCTCTTGCCACTGGGAACAATGGGTTTAAGAAGAAATGAAATAATGTGGTCCCAAAGTCTTTATGTTTTAAAAATAGCATCTTAATCATGCCACTTTTACTCTTTGTAGAACTCCTGTCAAAATAAAATTATAGAATACATATTCTTTTCAAACAGGAGTAGCCATCCAAATAGGTTTCAGGAGGTACCAAAAGCCAGGCCGACGATTCAAGAAAAGAAGAGGGAAAGACAGAGAGCCCCTGAAGTGGCATACTAGCTTGTAGAATCTTGGGGATACTTCTCTTCTGCTAACAGTCATTGTTATAGTATAATTAATATATATTATTTCGAATCAGCTAATTGCCTAGATACTGTATCAAGGGAGTGTCTGGGGAAGGGTCATACTCTATCCTCCAGGAATTCCTGGTGTTTAGGAAAGTATTTGGAACTTACTCTGATCTGACTGACAATTAATTGAGTGCCATTGTAGCAGCTCAGGAGTTCCTATGATGAGTTAGTATTTGCTCTGCACTACTTACCTTATTCTTATTTGTTCTCTCAACAATGTCATTTTAAAAATGAAGAAAAATAGTTTCACGGAGTCCAAATAACTAAGTTTTCTCTAATTTCTGGGATCCAGGGATCTTGACCTCTTAGTGCCAAATCCAGTACTTCTCCTTAGTTAGAATTTTCTACTTTTGTGGGGACTTCTGGGGATGACTTCTACTTTCTCAACAGTGGCTGTTACTCTGCTGTGGACATTTTTCTTACACATTTTTTTTTTTGAGAGCTATAGATAAACTAAATACCTATGAGAATGATAAGAACTTTGTAGGTACTAAATACCTAACAACTATGCCTAGACAGTAATGGAAAAGATTTTTGTGAGTTATCTCCAGATGTAGCCTGTACTTTGTCGTCATTGTTGTTGCTTTTGTGGTATTGTACAGGAGACTGAACCCAGGCCTTTGCACTGGGCAACACCCAAATCATTTTTAAAATTTTTAGTTTGACACAGGGTCTAAGTTGCTAAATTGCCCAGGCTTAGCTTGAACTTGTGACCCTCTTGCTTTCGCCTCCCAGAATGCTGGGACATGCCGGCGACACCAGTCTTGGCTCACATGTAGCCTGTACTCCTCAGCCTCTTTTTATCTGTTATTGGTTGACATGTATAGAAATAGCTTAACTTGATCAGTATTAAAAACTTGCCTTTTTCTGACACCTAGTTTGCAAAATGCTATTGTAAAATTTTACTCTTAACACAGCAAGTCCTTGCATCATTGTTTTCCTAAAATCAGAAGACTAATAATTGGCCTTCTCTTTTTTTCTTTCATGTCTTTATCCGTTAGCGTGTGAAATAGATGTTCACATGATAGCTCCTGAATGTCTGAATAAGCAAATAGTAAAGGAATAGACAAGTGGTTATTAAATACACATTGTTTCATTTAATGCTAGTTAAAGTAATAAAGCAAACCATAAGTTTTTTCTCTCAGTTTTCTTTCTCTGTTTTAAGTGCTGAAGATCAAATGCATATATTTTTCTTTAAGACTGAAACTTTTTAATAACAGACTTTAGAATGCAGTAGGCATTTTATAATTATTAAAAAATTATTAATAAAAATTATTAATAAAATTTTTAAAATAAAAGTTCTAAAATTGAGCTTTTTCTCACCTCTGTAATTCAGCAAGTTAAAGACTCACTGTTTTAGACAGTGTGCAAGCATGCAATTACCTTTGCCTTTCTTGGGTGCCACCTCTTTGCCCATCCTTGGTACCGGTTGAATCTCCTTCATGTACTGGGGCAGGTGTGGATACTCTTTGCCATATTGCAAGTGGGGCTGCTCCTTGCCCATGGCAAGGCCATCTTTGCCCAGAGGCATGTGAGGTACTTGCTGGCCCAAGGGCTGGTATTGTGGAATTTGTGGTGGCATCTGAGGAGGAATTTGAGGTGGTAGTGGCTTTAACCCATAGTAGGCACCAGCCTGAATGAACCTGATGGAACTCAGAGAAATGGTAAGCAGCACTCCCAGCAGGTGCGGAGGGCTGGGTGGCACAGCCATCACCTGTGAAGGAAAAAGTACAGTGACATGGTGAGGGCTTGAGGGTTAGGGCATGGGCATTCACTTATATACAGAATAAGGGAGAAGTGGGGGGAATGCAGATGTGAGTACTCGTTCCTTATGGTGGAAGGTGGCCTTACTAGGAAAAGAAAACAACAAAAATCAAGCAAAGCCAGAAGAGCAGAGTCTGTCAAAAGAAGGCAACCGGGGAAACACAAGCAATGGCAGAGACAGCTGGTTGCTTCCACACATCCCCTCTGCCACCTCTGTGGTACTGGAAAGACCCTTTGTTTTTAGCTAGGAAGTGAATGGCCCAGAATGGAGACCTCTCAGGTGGGTGTGACTGTGTAACAGCGTCTGGCTGTCTGTATGTAGCTGCAATGTGTGCAGCTTCCAGCAAGGATCTCACGGGAGGTGGGCGTCTCCTTCCTGTTTGTCCTTCTTGTTAGTTGGAACAGTGACACGTTGCCTGTAAAGGGGCCAGACAGCTTGGACAAAGAGGTGAAAGCAGTGTGTTGAGGACAGTAGAGCAACAAGCTGGAAGAAACAGTCCTGATTGGACAGTCAGGCTTTAGACCAATTTGGAAATTGGCCTTTTTTTGGTTTGTTTTTTTACTCACAGACATAAAACTTTATCTTTCTTAGTTCACATTTATTTTGGGTGTTCCACATTTGCACAAAACCTAATAAAAATAGATTATGCAAACTATTAATAAATATCAACATCCTATTTTAAATGGAAATAAAACTTACAGATTTAATGCCAGTGTCAGAGATTTTTTTACCTGCCAAGTGTCATTTGAATGTTTTGATGTGGTCACAGATAGATTCAAAGGAGCGTGCAAATGTAAATTAAATGTAAAGGCAAACAGTACAAAACATGTAGAAGTCTTCTGAACTGGGAGGAAGTGCTCCATGCAGCTGTCCCAACGTGTCATTTAAAAAAAAAACTATTGTAGTTATGCATATTTCTTTATTCTTTTTACATACTATAGAATCATTAATTTAAGACTTGGCTAATTTGACTTAGAGGCCATTTATGTTTTTCTTTGAATTTACATGACAGAAAGGAGTTCACAAAGCAAATTAGCAGTCTTGTTAAAGTCGAGGAAAATATTTGTCTACTCACAGGGATAAACTATTCCTAGGCCCTTTAATAACACTTTTTGCAAGTTAGCGATTCACAGAATAAGTATTAATGAGGTTTGAGAAGTTTGAGAAGATCTCTGGAAACACCCGGGCTGTGAAGACTTGAGCGCTCCGGAAAGTGCAGTGTGGGCAAATGCACACTAGGGGGCATGTGTGGCACACTCCAGATCTGTTCGGGTCTCCCCCCCTACCCGGTTCATCCCTGTGGTGCCCGCGCTGGTCCCACAGCCACTGCGCTGTCACATTTTATTAAGGGATTTCTTTTTTAAAATCAAGGCTGGAGTCCTATGTGGAGTGTCATTTGAATCCGGGGATGGAAGGGAGAGCAGGTAGACAGAGACGACGCAAGTTTGTCACAATCTTTAATAAAGTTTCTTCTGGAAAACTTTGAAAATATTTATGTCTATAAGTAGTTTAATTTCCATTTTGTGGAAATTAAACTTATGCCTTACTTAATTCTAGATTATAGTTTTCCACTTAGAAAATAGGCATTGAATTTGTGACATCCTATCTATGGGTAACGCCAGGAGTGTGAACAGCTACAGAGAATTGATTAATAAAAAACACGTAAGAAAATATTTAATATGAATCCCTACCACAAAGTTCAGTACTTTCCAATTTTTCCAAATACACTGAATAATCATTTTTTTTTCTTTGAGGAAGATATTAAGAAACATTTGTCAGCAAATTGAGTCATAAAATATTATCCATTTCATAAAGCAGAATAATCTTGTAATTAGTTCAAGATTACTTTGAATAATATATGTACTCATAAGATGAGAACAGATAGGAAGATGTTGTTTACTGTCCTTCTAAGAATGCTTGTTATGAACCATTTGGGAAAAGACTCAATATTGACTTATGGTCAGTAAAGTCAAGTTTATTTTAGGTAGAAGAGAAACATCTGCCATCATACGGAATAATTTATTGAATTCTTACCATAAAAAAAGCTGGGCTCACCCAAGAATTGCAAAGATGAGTATAAGATGTGGTTGATGGGCCCTGCCTTCAAAAAGCTTATTCTGTTTTAGGACTGACAGAATTATTAATGACTAGCAAGGTATATCCAGAAAAAAACTAAATTTCCCTATGACTGTTCTTTAAAAACTCCTTCTCTTTGAAGCAGTAGATTTTTCTCATTATTTCCCCTTATTTATTTTGAAAGACATGGTCTGCAAATATGCAACATAATATACACCCTTTAAAACATGCATTACAACATACTGCACATATTTTTTTCACTCAAAGGTTAATACTCTTTTTGTCTAGTTATATGTGTCCAAACAAATCCCTTCCAACTCTTCATTAATAGGACTTAGTTCTGTTAAATCTTATCTAGCTCTGACACTGACTTCATGGTAGTCACTCAAGAGCTGAAAAGTGTTAATGCATACAGAAATATGAGGTAATACCAGTAATGTATAAACTAGGATTTTATTCTACCTTTGGGGATGAAGGAATTTAATTATTGAATACTAAACACGTGGTGATATCTTTAGTAGTAAGTTGGCATGCTTGGCTCTTCACCTGTTCATCGACATAGTGAATGTGTTAGATTAGACTTGATGCTTTAAACCAGAACAATCTAGTAAAATACTGAAAAACTGGAAGGAGGCAAAATGCCCAGAAGACCAGTTGAATACCAAAAACCCAGTCAGATCCTGTTTCTGTACCAATATTTCCTCCCAGAGGCTTGGCCTTTCTCTCCCCCAAACTGCCTCCTTCAGTCTGCCATTTGCCATTTCTCTGGCTCTTTATTTAAATAAACTTTGTTCAGTTTTAAATTGAATATTTATGTAGGGGCCCTGGTTAGCACGTACCGCTTGACTTATCCCAACTAATTTCTCTCCTGTCCCTGAGGAAGGTTTTGGTGGTCAAAGTGGTATGGTGGTTCTCTCAAATCACTCCAAAAACCTTCACATTTGTGTAACATTATACAAACACCTGGCGGGGAACAAGGAGTCTCAGAATTTCTGCTAAGACGAATTGGGGCTAGTGAGTTTTCTTGCCACTATTTCTTTTTGCTTGGAATACAGAACAATAATATTGTGATTTTTCCTTTATGTTTTTCTTGATTTGTGTTTCTTTGATAGGTGTGTGTGTTTATGTGTGTGTCCATGAAGATAAGCATATCAAAGATGTGCCAGTGGTGGCTGTTTGCCAGACAGGTTGCCTTTGACGTGGGTGTTATATCATAGGAAACACATTATAGAAGTGAAAAGACTGGGGATGGTAGCTCTGCCATTCTCCATACCTGGGACTGTGGCAAGTCCCTTAACTTCACCAAGCTACAGGTTACTCATAAAAACAAAAACAGAACAAAACTCTGTCTATCCCTTAAGAGCTGTTCAAGGGTACAAATGATAATGTGAATTCTTTGTAAGCTGAAAAACACTATGCAAAATTAAGTTATTAATGGAACACAACCAAAAAGACAAATCAAAACCAACTGAAAAGTTAAAAAAAAATCATGGAAGGGTACTCACCAAAGTAAATGTGAGGTTAACTGCAATAATGATAAACTCAACATGAATAAAACAATAATGGCCATTAAAATGTACTCATTAAAAATGACAAAAAAATGCCAAACCAAGGTCATCATTTATGCTGGTGTGAGTGTTGTCACTCCTGATCATTTTGAATAGCCCTGATTGATTCCCTGTATTAGGGCAGGGCTGCAGAAAGTTTTGGTTTTCTCATATGATTTATAATCAATGTATATAGAGGAATTATGTGGTATATGTTATTTTTAGACACTCTTAACTATTCTGTTCATATATTAAGCCTCACAAGATTTTGGCTTGCTATGCAAAAGAATGTTGAAATGTTTGCATGTCCAATCCTTCCCCTAAACCCACTTTCTCATTCACATCTCTGTGGAGGCGGGGTACTGAGAACGAGCATCTTTCATCTGCTGCTGGCCCAGTGCTCTGTGTCTGTTGCTGCTCCTTACACAAGATTTATGCATTTTCATACTCCTTAGATTTGCTGCTCTTGAAGAATGGAAAAGTCAGGAAGAATCCTCCTCCAGTATTTCCCATGCCTTTCTAAGAAATTTCTTTCCTGACTGACTGCATTTCTTTGAACAATTAATTCATTAACTATAGATATTTATTGAGCAGTTAAAATTCTTGAGAACTTTTTTGATAAAAGCGAGAATGACCAGTTAGAAAGATAATGTATTTTCTCACTGAAGACATATGCGAGGTTGGGATACACCTCATGTCTAAGCTAAAAACACATCTCAGAGTTTCAGACTGGAGTGCTACGAAGATGACCAAGCTGTGTCATCTACTCAGACTGCTATAACAAAAACAGCAAGCTGGGTGCTGGTTTGTGAGGGCTACCCTAGCAAAATACTCAGGTTGGGTGGTTTATACTGCAGAAGTCTATACCTCACATTTCTGGAGGCTGGGAAGTTCAAGATCAGGGTGCCAGCAAAGTGGGTGTCTGGTTCGTAGATGTCCACCTGCTCGTGCATCTTCAGACAGTGGGAGGGGAAAGGGACACTCTGGGGTCTTTTGTTACAAGGACGCTAATCTCCTTCATGAGCTGATCATCACTCAGAGGCTCCACCTCCCAATATTACCACATTGGGGATTAGACTTTCTACATGGGTAGGGTATAAGCATTCACTGCATAGCGGCAGAATACAGAGCTCATGACTGGCTTGGAGGGGGCAACACTCTTTTGGAAAGGTTGGCTGGGGAAGTATCTCTGAGGTGATAAACTCTGTGTAAAGATGTGAAGAGTAAGAGGTTCATTTTTATCTCTCTTACGACAGCAAAGTCCTGTTCACTATCATAATTCTTATACCTAGTACAGAGAAATGTACTAGAGATACTTCACTGGTATAAACTACTGCTAACATAAACTATTTTAAAAGTATGCTCTTCATCTGTGTGTACTCTGATTTTCATTTCTTATCACTTTCCTTTTTTATCCTAAATCCCCTCTCAACTTTCAATCCTGCCTTATTTTGTAGATGGCAATCTTATCCGCATGTACTCGTGGGATCTTTTGGTCTCTTTCTTTCTTTTGTTTTTTTTTTCTCTCTATGCTTGTAGCTCTGTATCTCTTTCTAATATGCCAGTTACATAGTTCATGCTAGTGACCTCATTTTAACTTATTTATTCATAGTCTGCCTAAAAATTATCATGTGCTGAGGTATTAAGGTTTTATTTATTTACTTATTTATTTTGACAGTGTCTCATTTTGTAGCCTAGCCTGGTCCTGAGCTCACTAAATAGCCCAGGCTAACCTTGAACTCATGGCAATCTTCCTGCTTCAGCCTCCTGGATGCTAGGATTGCAGGTGTGCACCACTCTGCCCAGTTTATGTGGTGCTATGAAATTGAACCTAGGACCTTGCGCTTGCTAGGCAAGGGCTCTAATCTCTGAACTCTGGCCCCAACCCCAGGATTTCAACATATGACTTGAAAGGGGGGAATTGACAAACTTCAGGTCCTAACACCTGTCTTCCTCTAAACCAACCTAATTCCTGTGAAGCATTATTCACTGTCTTGGTCATCATCACTCTACCTGTCCTGCTAAAATTTTATCATAAAATTAAATTTAATTCTGACCAATGTTATAGTTTTTCTCTATTAAACTCAATATGGCTGTAAGCTTCCTGACTGCTTCCTGTGTTATTCTTTTGATTTTCTTAATGTTTTAATATTGATCTTCACAATCAAAACTCAAGATTAATATAGTATTTGAAAAATAGGCTGAGTCAGGAGGATTGCTATGTGTTCAAGACTAGCCTGTGCTATATAATAAGTTCAGGATCACCCTGGACTACAGAACAAGACACTGTTTAAAAAAAAAAAAATAGATTTGACTCAACTCAGCCCCGTTCCTCATTTAAAATTTCACCAACAACAATTGTTAACAGGGGCTTTCATATTTTCTATTTGAATATTAATGAAAACACTCATTATCTTGCCATACCAATTTCTTTGTTGCTTTTCAAAAATTATCACTACACCTCGTAGGGGAGATTTCCCTTTCCTAATCCGTATGCAGCAGTGCTCAGGTGGCTCACACATGGCACAGTGGGGTTGGGAAAGTAGTGCTAATAAACTATATCCCCAAATTGGTTACAAGGATTAAAAAGGCAAACTTGTTATTTAGGGTTGATTAATTAGAGGTAATGTATTTTATTGCCTAATTGATAAATATTATAAATATTAATATGTTGATTAATCCCTTTCACAATTATAATTTTATGGTCTTTTTCATAAGACTAACCAGTTTTACATCTAATTTATTAGCATTATCTTGACATTCATTTTTATTTACTGATTATCAAAATAAACATTTTTAACATTTTATTTTAATTAGCTTTCTTGTCACGATAAGTAAAACGTTGGCTTGTTTTCATCTCTAGATTAGAATTGTGTCCTGATAGTTTGAGAATTTTGCTTTGAAGGGAGCACAAAAATAAAAATGTGAATGTGTCATGTGTCACATGCTGTGGGTGAAACCAAAGCAGGAAAGGGTGGGCAAGGGTAGAGGGGTGGTTGTCACTCATTGACATTTTAGTGGGAACTGAGTCTTTTGTGCTGGAGAGGCAGGCATCTGAGTCTTAAAGGCTTAAAGATACAATCAACTCTAAACAGTGGAAGATAGAAAAATTTGTTCTGGGAACATGTAGAAGAGGTGAGTTGTGAACAGCATTTATTGCTGCTTTAAGAGACTCAGAGGAAAGAAAATCCCTAGTGGAAGAGCCGTGAAGACAGAACAAATTTCAGATATTTGATATGAGGTTTTGTTGAAATTTACCTCTTTTCTGTCTTCTACACTTAAATCATATGAAAACCTAATACTTTTGTGGAAATAGGTTATCTTTCTAATACTTTTGTGGAAATCGGTTATCTTTGGTTAGCCAGAAGAATAACTCACCACTGTGTCCAGATTTGTGCTGGGCAGAGCTGATGACCACAGATGAGGAAACAGGAATCCATGGATGGCTGGGGCAGAAGGGCAGTGGATATCCAAGTTAAGACAGTCCTACTTAGGGTTCTGAGCACTTACTTTGTGCCAGCACCATGGACACACTTCAAATACGTTATTCATTAATCCTATGTTCACTTGTTAGATATATTTTTGATGTTAAATTCTTTCCATTGATAATTCCAAATCCTGTACTTATGTGATTATTTTACTAAAACTCAAGACTGTATTCTTATTATATTTCAAGTTGGAAATTGAGTTTTTCTGAACAATCATTCTCCTAGATGATAATTCATTGCTGTTTATGTTTATGTCCTAGGTAAAGATAATCCATAAAGACAAAATCCACAAGAGGCTTCCAGAAGACTTCAGTGTAGAGGACAGGAAAGAGGTAATTTATAGCACATCTTTGGTTACTTCTTGGAGCCACTGTCCAACACATTCGCAAGTAGTCTTGCTGTTTCATTGTACAAGGTACAGATCTGTTAAACTGTTCTCATTTTTATTCCATCTTGTCCTTCAAATATCAAGGTCATCTTGTTGGTTGAAATAAAGAATTGTATAGGACTTATTACTGAACTGGATCCAAGATCTTTTTGCTTTTTGGACCAGTGAAGTAAAAAAAGTCACTAGTGAAGTAAATATGCCAGGATGAATTGAACTCACATGAATAAGCCTATCAAATGCTGTCAGCTGATCCAAGAAAAAGAGTGGGCAAGGCCACCCAGTACATGTTCGTTGTTTTAGTGGGTCTGACCATGTGTACCCATCAGAATTGATATAAATACAAGACTGAACTTGAATTATTGAATGTGTGCCTTACTGAGGGATTGGATCCTTAACTCTGCTTTGATTAAGAGCAGCCAACTGTACCACCTACTAGCTATAGGCAGAGCTGCAGAACCTATAGAACTTAAGAAGTCAACTAGGTCCCCTCCCTCCAGAAATGGGCCACACACATAACTCCCCTGGAGCAAGTGGCCAACCACCACATTCCAAAAGCTCTCCAGAGGAGATGATTTCACAACATTCCCAGTAACCAATTGCAGTATTTCACATTAGATTTCCTAATATCTAATCTGAATCTCTTCTGCTGAACTTTAAGCTCATTTCCTCTTTTTCCATTCTCGAAGGAGGTGGGAAACATCTGGAAAATATTTTTCTTAAAATAACAGCTCAAATATTTGAAGTCTGAAATTAACTTCTTTTGTTTCTTTAACTGGAATGGTGTCCACTGCTAAATAGTTTATAGAACACTTGAGAGATCTCTTAAAAGAGAATATTCTAAAATGAAATTTTTCCTTCCCATATTATGAAAGCATCATTGTTTTCAAAGCACAGAGTATCTAAGACCTAGTTCTCACCTCATAAGCCACCTAACCTGCCTTCATTTTCAGAATGAGAACATTGGCTAGATGAGTTCAAGATCACTTGTAGTTCTGGAGCTGGAAGATTTCTGGTAGCTGGGAATGTGAAATACACAAATATTTCAGTTAAACAGATTCATGATTTTAGATGCTAAATCTTTTGGAATGCCAGGAAGTCATATCTGTCTCACACTTCAGTTGCTTTTCAATAGTGTCATTTTTCCTTTTTACAGCTAGGGATAAAATAAGAAAAGTTTGTATAACCTCTCTGTAAATATTTCTTTGGTAAAGTAGTCTGTATCTGATCAGAAACTGAAAAAAGAATCCAAATAAAACACTAATTTTAGAAACAGAAATTAAGGTATTACTTTGGACAAACATTTAAAGGTTAGATAAAAATGGGATGTTTACCATGAAATCTTTAAAAGATGACTAGACATTATAGTATCTTCTTATAATGTGCAGGGTCGAAATTTCTGACAGTAAATGTACAAGTATTGAATGTGATGAGTTCTGATGAAAGAGTTACAAAGGAACATGAAACATGCCTCTTGGGAATGGGAACATGCCATCAATAGTTAACACATAGTCCTGTTTTAAAAGAGCTACATTTAAAAAAAATTTACAAGTAAAATTGAAGATCTGAAATCTAGAAGCAGCTCTACAGTATAGTAGGTGATGGAGACGCTTCCCATACCGAGTTCTTCAGTGTCCCATGGGCTTGGGGTGCACAGCAAGACAATTCCTTCCTGGTGTCCCAGGAAGGACTGAGAAGAACTCTGCATATTTCATACAGGCATTATGAAAGATACATATGTGCTGACTCAGCAATTTAGTTAGGAAAAGTTTTACTATGTAATTAATACATTAAATTAATAATCTAATACAATTAATTAACAAGTTCATTTGAACAGCTCCACACTAGTATACTTTGTGTAACTGACATGATGTAAAATATTTTACTCAGACCTTTCCAAGGGAACTATGTATAGAAAAATTTTATCCTAATTAAACTTTACATTGTGAAAATATTTATTTAGAGCAAACATAATGTGTTATGCAGAATATGAATTTCCACAAACATTTCCTCACAACACAATCTTTTATCTCATTCTGAATTCTTGTTCAGACCTATGGCATTACAAGTGAATTTCAACCAAAGACAATTCAGTACTGTCCTTGTGCTATGCATAGATCTTGGTAGTTGTGGCTGAAGTGGTCCTTTGTAAATTACATTGCTTGAATTAAGTAAAATGATACAATTAGAACTCATTCTCAAAGTATCTCCAGTCCTAGAGACTGGAAAGTTCAAACCACATTAGGCAAAAAGACAAAAAACAGATAACATTTTTCCTGAATGTCTTTCACCTGGTTCCTGAGCTGTACAAAGTAGGATGCCTGTGACAACCTTGAGGCATCAGAGGGAGGCACAGACAGGACCATATGGGTTCCTGTGGACTACAACTTTGCTTTTCTCCTTTTCTGTGACTGTGAGCCTTCATTATACTTCATTACTGCACAACATCTAGCTCAACATAGTTTAGCGTTTAGGTGATACTCGAATGATGATGTTTCTTACACTTAGATATTTTAATGAGAGTTTTTTTATATACATGAATTGAAGATTCAATAACACATTAGAATCAGTGGCTTGGGGAATCAATGACCACCTACACCAATTTTGGCCTCTTTTTCTGTCCCTCTCACCCTTGCCCTGTACTTCCTCCTCCACCCTTTCCTAGCATTCCATCACTCCTCTTCCTACTCTGTCTCTCATGTTGGGACCTTTTTATGCAATTATTTTTATGAATTTCATGACAGGAATACCTGTTGATAGTATTTTGTATTTGGTTCCTTCCACTGAGCATTGTTGACTCAAGGTAACACCTTTGAAAACTAAGAAAGTTGCAGCATTGAGTAGAATGAACCCAGGTTGCAGGCACCAGGCCCTTCCTGGAAGTGGGAGGGAGAGGCCTTTGGGGCATGGATATTTCTCTCAAAGCTTTCTGGGAATGGCAGATGAAAGCATGGGGGCCCTGTGCTCTCTGCCTCCTTCACTCTGTGCTCCTCTAGTACATTCAGAAGGGTAAGCGAGCGAGCCAACTTCCTGTCCTATGCTGTCTTTTTATGAGCATGCTATTATGATAATAGATTGTTCCTGTTTATACTTTTATAGGAAACTGTGAAACAAAATTTTCCCCAAGCCAAGGAACAAATCCTGGCCTAATCTACCTCTCCATGATATAATACTAAACTATTTAGTAATTAAATTACTGTGTGGGTTCATATGGCCCTTGTGAGTTTAGAGGCAGGAGATGGAGGGCATGAAACAGCCAACTATTGACTTTTTCCTTTATTTATGGTCTGGTTACTTTGGGGTTCCAAATGTTGACATTTTATTCAGCTAGGATTATTTCAGTCACTTAACACTGTACTGCTTAGTATTAAAAAGTCAAGCCTGGGACTGGGGTAGTTGCCCAATGTTAAAAGATCTTGCCTAGCAAGGTCAGGGCCCTATGTTCAATTCACCAGCACCACATTAAGCCAGGCATGGTTGCACACACTTGCAATCCCAGAATTCAGGAGGCTGAGGCAGGAGTATTACCGCAAGTTCAAGGCCAGCCTGGACTACAGGGTGGGACCCTGTTTGTAACTAAGACATGATATATATATGCACAAAATTATTTGAAGTCCAATGTAAACGTTGTATCACGTATACTTATTAATAAAATTGGAAAAAAAATCAAGCCCTATGATTTTTTTTTTTTAATGCATGGACAAAACATCATTCAAGTCAATAGCCCTTGGAAATAAAAATAACTACTTTCTTCTAAAATTGGATCCTGTTCCTCACTACCCAGAACAGCAATCCTACTGAAATTACAGTGATTAGCCCTGGCAATTTATGAATATAAAAGAAGTAAAAAAAAAAAAAACAGTTTCTTGATCAGCAAAAATGTGGATTTGTTTTTTCCCTGTTGTATGGTTTAAGAGCAGCAGAAATTATTCCACAGGGTTGTTCCCAACAATGAATTGAAGTTAAAAAAATTCAGTTCTCAAGCTGGGGCTAAGCCTAAAACACCAAATTGTGATAAATTGTCAGCCACAGAGAGGGCAGGCTCTGAAATCCACTGCTTTTCAAGCTTTTCAACCACAGCTCCATCTAGATAATTACCCTGAGCGGTAACATCCTGCCCTTTGAACACAGGCAAAGCTCAGAGGGCACCCAAACCGCAGCTGTCTTGGTATTGAAAGCTCCATTTATTTAAAGGGTGGAATTTATTTTGAGGGAGAGAGAGATGGATGTGCTGTCTGGGAGGAAAAATTGTAAGGTTTTCACAGTTAATCCACTGAACATTTTTCAAGGAAAAATAGAGGTGGAGAAAAGAAAGGACAGAGAATTATGTAAAAGATGCTGGGTCTTATACATCAGTTAAGGAACCTGGAAGTATGTAAGAAAATTTTTACGAGCAAAACCCTTTACAAGGCACAAGAATCCATACACACATATGTGATTTCATTGATAAACATGCCTCACAAATGTGATTTCTTAGAGTGTGAACCGGATGGTGAGGTAGAATGGAAAGGCTCAGGGTGTGTACTTCTCTGTAACTGTCCTTGTCCACCTCAGCATCCCCTTTAACTAAGCTATGAAACAAAGGACATGCATTGGATGGGATCAAGCCCAGCACCTAAAGAAAATTGGGAGGAGAGTTGGGGGTGTAGCTCAGTGTTAAAGTGCTTGTCAAGAAGCTCAAGGCCCTAAGTTTGATTCCCCAGCACCACATAAGCCAGATGTAGTGGCGCATGCCTGTAATCCCAGCACTAAGGAGGCTGAGGCAAGAGGATTGCCGTGAGTTTGAGGCCAGCCTGGGGTACATAATGAGTTCAGGAATAGCCTGAACTACAGAGTGAGACCCTGTCTGGCAGTGTGTGGAGGATGTGGCGTTTGCCCTGTTCTGAAGGACTACTAAATTGCTAAACTGCTAACATACTGCTGGATGAAATTAGTTTATCTATTTATCTAGTCAAGTTTATCAAGAGAAGTCTGAAATCAGGACATACGGTGAAATTTCTTTTTTCTTTTTTATATTAGGAGGAGGATCTATCCTCTTCCTTCCCCTTTTTTCCCCCTTGGTACTGGCCTATTTCATACTGAGCTACCCTACCCCACCTCCCCTATTTGAGACAGGGTCTTTCCCTGTCTCAAAAAGAAAGTCACTAAATTTCCCAGGCTATGATTGAATTTGAGATCCTTGAATTTGTGTTTCTGCCTTCCAAAGTGTTGGGATTAGAGGTCTGCTCTCCCCACCCCAGCCCAAACTGCTTGCTTCAGGATTTACGCATTAGGCTGCTAAGTACCTTTGTTCTAGGTTGCTTTTAATGTCCCTCTCATTCTGAAATGTTTTGGGGAGATTTCTCCATACTTTATGTTGCTTGAATTTTTTTAATGTCTGGAAACAAAGAGAACTTTGTGTCAGTTGATAACTTTAATTACTAAATCCAGGAATCTTGTATTGAATTATAAGCACTATATTAGTCGCTAGAGATATATAAAAATAAATGAAAGGGAAACATGTTTGACTGTCAAGACGTTTATGACCCACAGTTGAAGGTAAGGTCTTAATCTAGTATAAGTGCTTTGGTGAGGACAAGCAGGCTTGGGTTGGGTGGAGCTGGTCAGGCACTAAGCCTTGGAGAACAGTACTAGAAGTTCTTAGTAAGGACTAAGTGGGAATTGTTTAGCAGTTTAGTATTTCTTGCCCTTTATCAAATACATCCAGAGCAGACATTGCACAGCATAAGCGGTTAAAAGACAACTGTATGGGGTAATGGTTAAGAGTAGTAATTTTAGGGGCTGGAGAAATGGCTCAGTGGTTAAGGCGCTTGTCTAGCAAGTGCTTAGGCAAGCATTAAGTACCCGAGTTCAATTTCCCAGCACCACATAAGACAGACGTGGTGTCACACGCCTGTAATTCCGGTGCTGGGGAGACTGAGGCAGGAGGATTGCCTTGAGTCCTAGGCCAGCCTGGGATCCATAGTGAGTTCAGGACCAGCCTGGGCTGCAGAGCAATACCCTGTCTCAAGAAAATCAAAACAAAGCAAAACAAAAAAGACAGTAATTTTAGGCTGAATTGCCTGAATTAGATTCTTATTCCATCACTTACTAGCTGTGTGATATTAGACAAGCTACTTCATCTATTTGTACCTTGGTTTCTTTATGATAATTGGGCTTGATAGTAAGAATGACTTGTCTTGAAATGCTGTTGAAAGATTGTAAGGTCGTGAGGAATCAGTGCAAATGAAGTGCTTAGAACAGTGCTTCGATGCCGTGATCATTCTGTGTAAGCTGTTGAATAAAGTAAAAGAAAATGGAGAGGGAAGCAGAGGAGGATAGAGGAGATCTTGAGCCCAGGGGCGGTGACATTTTGCTTTATATTAGTCTTAGTTTGAAGAATGATGATGATAATGATTTTTGTTCCCACTCTGTTGCGCACCCATTATGAATATCAGGCTGGCCATTTGCTTGCCTGACTGAGATTCCCACAGGGGGCAAGTTAAGGGCAGCTCCTAATGGAGCAGATATTTCACGTCATGGTGGCTCCTCCCCCACTTGTTTGCCATGTATAAACACTAGTGTAAAGGCTGGACCTGCCCTTCTGCTTCACTTCCTTCTGACCCTGGCACTCACCAGCCTTCTGTGTACTGACTGCAAGGGGCTTTGGCCTTGAATTTCAGAGAACAGAAGACATGTCATGAGGTGACATGTATGTTGGCCTTGTGAAAGTGACTGCAGAATTCAGTCTGTATTTTACTGCTGGAGGAGGAAAATCTGTGAGCAATATCAGCTATGAACTTTTAGATCAGAACAATAATCAGTTGACAACAGCTTGACATGCTTGATCTTTCCATGCTATTTTTGGGTTCTTGAGTAATAGTGATGTTGCTACAGTGAACACTTATTTAATATTTACCACATTTCCAGAGTTGTGTCTGAAATTAAATGCTGATTCTATCACTTACTTGAATAATAGCTGTCTACCAAATTAAAAACCATATTTAATTTTGGGGCTGAAAAAACACAGGCTTAATTCAAAATATTTCTCATATAAATAGTGCAAAGTAGTAACCTCATATCTAAAATAAACAAATCCCAAACATACTTAGCTGTATTTGTTTAGATCCAGAAGGTCAATTTCCCCCAAATTAGTAAATCTCTAATTTATTTTGAAAAACAAATTCTTAATCAAAATGTCTAAGGGCCGATTGTGGGATGGGTCCCTATATAAGAGCTCACTCCATTGTCTGGAGAAATTAGGTCAAAATTTATCTTTGATAGTTTTCTTTGCGCATGGTTCATAACTGCAAAAAGGAGGCTTGATAAATATTTGTCATATTAAACATATAAA
The DNA here is from genome assembly GCA_004027205.1 of Ctenodactylus gundi. NCBI lineage: Eukaryota > Metazoa > Chordata > Mammalia > Rodentia > Ctenodactylidae > Ctenodactylus > Ctenodactylus gundi. The sequence goes on from PVKB01000107.1 coordinate 771,761, forward strand.
CCGCACAGTTTTTATCCCGCTTTCCTGCCTTTTCCGAAAGTTGAAGTGAGATCTCCAGTAGGTTATGGCTGAGGGCCGCTGTGGCTGCCGAACACTGAATCAACATTGCTCTCCCTCTGCCAGCTGGTTCATGTCAGTCTTCTAGTTTTGTTCAGGTGTCTGCCGCCAGATCATTAGGATGGAAAATCCAGAAAGTAGCTATTCTTCCATAGAAATAAATGGTGTTATTTTTGATATTACAAACTGTATAAAGGAGAAGGATTGGCTGATAGGCTGATAGTAAAATGAGCTTGAAATTAGTGATAATTCTCTTTCCTTTGCATTTTTTATCCTATCTCCCTCTCACCCTTGCAGGATGTTTGTAAGTTTTTTTGACTATGATGAACATCTTAGACCGACTTGTGCTGAAAGACTGCGCCCCAAAGGCATCTTCCTAAGTCTCCCATCTGACTTTCCCTTAAGTGACAATCTTGGAGGTTGTCTCCCTCTACAAAAATAATCGCCAAGATACTATTTATTTATTTGTAGAACCAAGCACATTAAGTGATCCCCAATGTTAACCTCAGCTCTGAAGCCTCATTGTCCTTCTTTTAGCAATCCTGTTCTCTTTGTTCCCTTTAATTATTCCAGGACTAGAAGTGTCAGACAGTAAGTTGTGGAATTAGACTTTTTTTTTTTTTTTTTTGGATGGGGGTTTGAACCCAAGGCCTTTGTACTGAGGTAGCTCTTCAGCCCTTTCTTATTTTTTTAGGTGTTGGCACAGAGTCTCACCAAGTTGATAAGTTGCTCAGGTTTGGCTCTAAGTTACTACAATCCCCTTGACCCTCTTGCCTACCACATTGCTAGGATTACAGGTGTGCACCCATAAGCCTAGCTGAGGAGTCAAATATTAGCATAAAATTGGGTGAGTACTGAGATACGGGAAGAGACGTGGACATTTTCTTAGTTTATATGCATGTGAACTCGCCAATGACACTTTGCAAGGTTCTGTGATTCTTTACTTTTGATCATGTGGTGAGACATATCTTTGCTATGCGTTTGTGTGTCCTCGCTGTGGAAACCAGCCAAGGACATATTGACCACCTGCTCACTTTCTTACACAAGATGACACCCCAGACTTATTTTCTTTGCTTTCTCCTCCTGCTGGTTTATGGCTTTCCCTTATGTAGCAATAAAACTCTTGGAGAGTACTCTTAGGGATGAATTAATGCCACTTAAGTAGATTTCCGTTAGCTGCCCTTTGATGGTTCTGTTTAAAAATACAGGGAGAGTTGGGGCAGTTTGGTTCTTATTGAAATTTTCCTTCTCTTCCCTTTAAAGTTACCACTCCCCAGAAACACTTAGTTACACTCCAAAAGAGCTTTGTTAACACTGAAAAAATGTCTGGGAAATATTGTCAGAAGACAAACTCACCATCTTTTTGTAATTTTTTTCCCCATTGGCAAAGTATTTACATTACAAGGAGGCTCAGTTCCGACTGTGTGAGTTTTTCTTGTGTTCCTTTAAATACCAGAAAGTGTATCTGAATTCCAGAGGAGCAGAATGTGATCTCGTTCTCCACCCTAATAGCAAACAGATTAAGAATCCATTGTCAGGATCCTATTTCAACTTTGTGTAGTCTGCAATTTATTTTTACTTTCCCTACATTTTGTGTGTTATAAATTCATCTGAATCTTGCATTTAATCTGTGTCTCCTCTGGAGTAGATTGTCCTATAAAGTTTAGTGGGTTTTTTTTTTTTTTTCACACTCTTATCCCTGAGAGTTGGAAAAATATTAGTTTCTGACTTGAGTTTGCCACTGGCCTCTGTGTGGCCCCAGGTAAGGTGCTGTGCCTCCTTAGGCTTTTGGCTTCTCTGCTTTAAGACAGTAATAAAATCTGGGAATTAAGAAAAGAGTTCCCCGAAGAGAGGCCTCGTTGTCATGGACGTTGCTATCAGAACAAGCTCTTCTCCTGTGTTCTTTTGTTTGTTTACAAAGTGAACTTAGCCAGATGACACACAGTGAGATTTAGCTAGTGTCCATGACACACTTCACAGAGCTCATTACCGCATCCCACTTCAGATTTCTTGTTTGTGTCGTTCAGCCAATATCTTTTGAAACACTGCTTTAGTTGTGGAGAGGTTCAAGCACAAGTAAGATGTCACTGCCGCCTTAATGAAAATCAGAGGAAAAGAAAAAGGTGGGAAAAAAAAAGCAAAGACGGTTCTCAGGCTTTGTTTCCCCCCTTTCCTCTTGTAACTGCATTTCTCTTTCACTTTTTCTTTGCCAACTCTATTCCAGATTTCTTTGCCTTTTCCCGTTGTCTGACTTACACTTGGTGTTTATAGTCATTAGCCCATTTTGAATCTGAGTCAGAATAAAAGCTAATGTCCTTCAAAGGCAACAGTGGGACATGTGAACCAAAATCATCTTTCATTTTCACTAGATTCAAGAACAGACTTCTTGAAAACAAGGAGGAGATACCAATATGGTCCAGTTATGGTGGTACTAAAAGTATCCGTCACTACTTAGGGCCAAAATACCTTATTCATGGGTTGGCTACGCACATGAAATTTCTATTGAAGTTCCAGAATCTGGGAAAGCTAAGGCAGTCCAAGCATTTGTATAATAGGTAACTGACCTAGAATGCTAGACTCACAGCATCTAAGAGTATGTGGTCTTGGGCAGTCTGAGAGGTCTGGCTGGTTTGACCTGTCTTGGAATGAGTAGAGAGTAAAGGAGGAAGTGCAAGGTAACAGGTGCCCTATGAGGTCAGAGGCATGGGATGGAGACACGAAGCCTAGCCTTGTCACAAAACCTCTTTAGACGGTCCTGGGGAGAAGGACTACACACAATGGTGTGCTTAATTTTGTGTCTATTACATCACCACTGGGAGGTCAAAGTTAACTCTTCAATAGGAATCCCCTGAAGCTGACCTCCTGGGAAGGGAGTTGACCTTTAGCAAAGCTTCACGGAGACTGGTTATAGCCTAGCCCTAAATTTGTGCTTAAGATGAACAACCCTAGTCACTTGCAAGGCTGAGGCATCAGCCTTCTCTCCTCGGATCCAGGCATGATGGGGAGTATTGTTTCCCAAACATGTATATGGATGTGACAACTTTTGACACTGGCTTGCCACACTACCTAGCTAGTGTTGCAAGTCTTGGATCTTCTCTTCTAGGTTGGCAAAAGGCTCTTTCTCCCCTCAGCCATGCTTGATGAGTGGTCAGGAGAGGACTGAAGCCACGGTTAGGCGTATCATGTTGCTGTTTTATCTTAGTCTCTGATCACACCAGGGGTCGGGGTGATGTTTCCCTATTGATACAGTTTAAGTGCCTCACGCAGGGGCCTCTCCTGGAGCTGACTTGCAGGCCTGCTGGATCTTCGTGCAGTATCCTAGCCTGGAATAGGCCAAGCGTAATGGGGACCCTTACTACTGCTTCTGTTTATAAAATTTCATTAATAAACACTGCTTGGCATTTACCTTTTTATAACGAACTCCAGATTCCTCCAGCCCTACATCAGTGCTCTACTTAGGGACTGGAAATCTAAAATAAGAATGCAGAGAAACATGTTCAGCCATTAATTAATTAACCGATCCATCCCTTCTACGTATTCAGCATTTAGCATGTGCTAGGTGCTGAAGACAATAATGTGTAGAAAGTGAGATCCCTGTCCTGGAATGCCTCATGGTAGTGAGCTGGGGCACTGAGGAGTTGAGGACTCAGCCTGCTTCCTTTTTCTTGCGTCAGTTTCCGTCTCTGTGGAAACAGTAACAGGGAAACATTCAACTCCTCATTGTGCGTGTCGGGCTGAGCAACTCGCTGGGATAATAATTGCCAGCAGTTTTACAGTCTCATGCTGGCTTCTTTCTACTTCCCAGCATGTGATTAGACGCCCGTCCTTGATGTGTAGCCACAAAAAGCAAACTTATTTTAATATCAGTCTGAACAAGACTTGCAAAGAACGCAAGTAGAAAGGCATTGCATAGAAAACGTAAACAACTTTGTAATGTTTTTATGAGTTTCTGGTCTTATACAGAAGCATATTGGGAAAATAAAATAGTGAGTTATTTATAAAAATTACTAAATCTGAAAAGGAAAAGAATTTAAATCCACTTATTATTATTTTTTAGTATGTGATATTTCAATCTTCGAATAAGAACCATAATAGATTCTTACTGCTGAAATGTTCTAGCTTCTAGGAAATCAAATGTCATATAATTGTGAAGAAAAAATTTTAAATAAAATATATACATTTGTATCATCTACTCACCTATTTATCTTCTTACCTATCATTTCTGTGCCTGTCTACCTGTGGTTACCACCATAATAGAGTAGCACAGAGACATGAAGGTGAACTAATAGTTGGTACTGAGCCCTGATTGATACAGATTGATATGGAAATAGATAATTTCATCATTTGTTAAAGAATCTTTGATTTGATCATATAATGTGTAATTACATACTATAATTTACATAAGACTTTTACTTCAAAGAGCTCAGGTTACTACAAAGTACTGTTTTAAAAAGATCCTGTTTAAGTGAAGATCTCATGTGAGTAGAACTTTAATAACCAGAATATTAGTTTATTTTGTGTCTTGTCTGATTCACAAAACATGCAGGTATAGTGGACAGTCAGAGGAGAAACATCATTCTGAAATGTGGTGATATCTTGTTAGGGGAGGATATGGCTCACTTCTGGCTACAATTGCCCTTAAAAATCTGAAAGGACCTGTTCACTGTGCCATGGAAGCCAGGCTTTAACACTGGTAATAATTGGGTTTACTTAACTCTTGTTTATTAACACTTTATTGGACATGTGTTCTGTGAGGACTCAAACTGCTTGAAGCATTGTTAAACTCTTTTAGTGTAAACATTTACAAAGTTTGAGTGGAAGCTCACTGCCTGCAAGATAGTATCTTCGGAGCTTTACATGAACTATCTCATTGAATATAGTCCCCAAACTTGGGAGGCAGGAGCTACGATGCTCATTTTGTAGTCAAGAACTTGAAGGTACAAAGAGATTGAGTAACTTGCCAGAGGTCCTCACACACCTAGTAGGTAGCTTAGGAAAATTTGTGTTGAGAGTCTACTTCTGGTGGCCTCACTCTGGTGGCTTTGGATTAAAACCACTAGAAGAATCCCCACAGGAAAGCAATTCAACTGACTTTAAAAGTATTTCTGGATGATAGGCCTGGTGGCAAATGCCTGTAATCCCAGCACACTGGGAGGCTGAGGTATAAAGATCACAAGTTTGAGCCCAGTCTGGATAAATTAGCAGGACTCTGTCTCAAGATCAAAAATATGGACTGGGGTTATAACTTAGTGAGAAGACCCTGCGTTGGATCTTTAGTATCAATAAATAAATAACCCCCTGAAATCATTGTTACATTTGCGTTGTTTGTTTCCACTAGTTTAAGTATGCCCAGAAAGGCTGGCAATAGTGCTGTCCTCATCCTCAAGCCCTTCCCCTTTCCTGATGAAACTGTGGTATGAGGGCAGGGTAGGGGTGTTCAGTGGTCTCTCTCTCTGAGGACCTTAGATTCTGTTAATGTCACCATGTGGGGCTGCTCACAGACTCCCTGCATATAAAACTGCCCCATCCTTTCTCATATAATGTGACTTAAAATTTTTCCTTTTGTTATTTAATTTAAATAATAGTTTATTTCTTAGAATAGTTTGAGTTTGCAATAAAATTCTTGAAAATGTACAGAGTTCCTGAGTATTTTTCCTTCTCTTAAAGGTATACAGTATCTCTCACCACCAACAACCTACACAAAAGTGGTACATTTATTACAAGTGATGAACCTGCAACAACACATCATAATCACCCAAAATCCGTGTTCATATTAGTACATATCTTGGTGTTACATATTCTATAGGTTTTGAGAAATGAGTAGTGATGTGAGCCTACCATCATAACACGACATAGGAAAGTTTCACTGTTCTGTGAACTTGTGTTCTGCCTGTCCATCCTCCCCTAACTACCAGTCCCTCATAATCTCTAACCATTTTACTGTCCCTGGAATTTTTTTTTTTCCAGAATCATATAGTAAACTTTTCAGATTGAGGTTTTTTTTTAATTTGGCAATATGCATTTAAGCTTCTTCCATGTCTTTACTTGGCTTGACAGCTTATTTCTTTTCAGCACTGAATAATATACTATTGTCTGGATGTACTGCAGTTTATTTATGGATATGAATTTTTTCTTTCATTCTTTCTTTCTCTTTTTCAGCACTGAGAATGGAAACTAAGGGCTTCTGCAGGAACTTTTGCAAATGTTTTATCATTAAGCCACAACCTCAGCCCTTTTTGTTCATTTATTTTTTAAAAAATTGAGACAGGATCTCATGATTTTTTTCAGGCTCTCCTTAAAGGTATGCTCATCATTCTTAGTAACTGGTATTACAGGCACATACCACCACACCCAATTTAGGCATAATATTTTAAATCCTTATTTTAGACTTGCCAAATTTCTCCCCTGACTTAAGAAAAAATAAGTTTCACTGCTACTAGGTAGTAATTGGGTAAGTTAACAAATCAACACTGGAAGGTATTCATGATAGCTATGATAGCTAATAGTATCATTAAATTATTTCTCCAGGATAAAATATTTGTTTTATAATAGAACTCCAGGGACACCAGGAGGAATTGTTAATGGGTAGTCCCCAGAAACCTGAGGATCACTGGAGTATCTTTGAGGGAAAGGGGTCTCTTGGTGCTCCTGGGAGACACCACATATATATTCCAACCCCACAAGTGCTGAGCGAAGATTCCTCGAGCACCTGCCAAGTATGATATTTCGAATTCATTGTTATTTTCACAGTTAACCTGCTTAGACTTTCATGAATGGAAACCAAAGACAAGGGTCTGTCTTCTTAGCTGTGCAGAATCAACTCAAATCACAAACCTAGCTTGATGAGCTAGACAGTTTCCAGCTCAAACATGCCTGTATTGTAGAAAGCACACTAGTCTTGAGAAGTAGCACTTTCAAATAAAGATTATTTTGACTGGAATCTTTCTAGTCAAAAATATTGACTAGAGACCACTGGTGGTACAGGCCTATAATATCAGTACTCTGGGAGGCTGAGGTAGGAGGATCACAAGCTCAAGCTCAACTTGGACAATTTAGCAAGATTCTGTCTCAAAATCAAAAATAAAAATGTGTTAGGAATGTAGCTTAGTGAGATGGTCTTTTGTTTGATCCCTAGCATCACACATACACAAAAAAAGTGTATATTCACTGCACCTGAGTAATGAGGTCTTAGAGACCCTTGAGACATTGAAGAAAAAAACCCAAATTACTTCTGATTCATTACATTTAACCTAGTGCTGCTGCTACATTTCTAGTTAAAATTAGTATTTTAAAGATTATAATTATTTGAAAATTGACCATCAACATCTGCATGTGTATACTGTGTTCAAGCAGTGGTTCTTAGTGAATTTATTTAGTTTATTAAAGTCTGACTATGTAAATATTCTGTCATCTATCTAACATCTGTCTGTTGCATATTGGCACTCTTATGCTGAGAACTCTTCAATATCTTTCTGTTATACTTTGAACAAAATTTAACCTCCCCGCATGGCTCGCATATCCCTGTCTGATTTGGTCCCTGCCTGTCACTTATTCCACCTCTATCTAGTGACCTTCTGTCTGTTCCTTCAGATTATAAATATGGTTCTGCCAGAATGCTTGGGCATGTTCTTGATTCCTTTCCCAGTTTGGCACATGTCTGACTCCTTTCTGTTTCATCCAGCTGTCGGCCGAATACCACTCCCACAGAGAAGACTTCCCTAACATCCATCAGTCATCAAACAAGTGTCAGAGCCCCATCCCTCGTTATCACATTGTTTCATTGACAGTTGAAGTTATACTGCTTGGTTACTCATTGGCCATCTCTCTTACTGTGTCTGTAACCTGTGTGGGAAGGGGCGTGGCCTCTCTTGGTCACTGTGCTATTTCCCAGGCGTTGGCATTCTGATAAGTGCTTTACAAAAGAGTGGAAAGTGAATGAATGGGTGATGTCGCGAATGGCAATCATTGCACCTGGAGTATGATTCTTGGGTCTGTGTCTATGCCTGTGTGTACCTCTAGGGGGAAGCACCTCTCATGGTATTTATTTGTTTAGAGATAAGGTCTTTCTCTGTAGTCCAGGCTCATCCTGGACTCATTACCTAGCCCAGGCTAGTCTTAAACCCATGTCAATCCTCCTGCCCCAACCTACCCAGTGCTAGAATTACAAGTGTGTGCCACCAAATGGTCTCATGCAGCACTGGGGAGTCAAACTCAGGACCTTGTGCGTGCTCAGCAAGTGCTCTAACTGCTGTGCTGTTCCTCTAGCCCCTCTGGTTTTCTCTTGTTTTCACTTCTGCTATTGAGTAGCACATAGCAGTTCATGGTCTAGCTTTGACTTCTGTATTTCTCAGGGCTTAGCACCTTTGGCGTAGAGTTCTACGTGGGTGTGAGCTGTTGAGTGAACAGATAATGCTATAGGCGAAGCTGATGTATATCTTTAAAAAACAATATATGTTGCTCCTCCACAAAACATGTGAGTGTGAATATCACCCTTTCTCTGTTATAAGTAGCTAGCTACCTTAGTTGGAATTATATCCGGATGCCCAGAAAGGCTGGCAATAGTGCTGTCCTCACAGTTGAGGATGGAGGGGGAATTGGTTTTGGTTCTCGTCATTTGTGAAATTCATCCATTTTGGCTCAGGTAGCAGTAAGTTATTCTTTTTTAATTGCTAAATATGAGGAAAATAGATTCATATATGCGTGTGGAGGATGTACTTGCATGTGAGGCAGAGAAAAAGAAAAAGACAGAGAGATTGCAGGAAATAGCATGAAATCTAGCTCCAGAAAAACTTAGTAGATTTCTTTTAATTGCAGCAATTAAAGTCAGTATCTAAATTAATGAAAACCCATGCACAGAAAAAGTTATATATGCCATTTTTGGCACTGATAGGGTACAGGACACACTAGCCTCAAAGTATTGTACTTCTGCACATCAAGTATTTTAAACTGAAGGAAACTCAGTAAACCTCGGAGACAGAAAGGTGACTGAATTTCTCCTGTCTTCATTATCTAAAATGCTCCATAAACCACATTTCAGTGATATCTTGCTCTATACCAGAGGGTCAAAAAGAATCTGAGCCCATCTCCCCTCCCGTGTGTCACCATTGCAGTGGACTCTTGCCTTCTAATCATATTTCTCTGTGGCTGTTCGTGAAAACGAAAGGTTTCTTTGAGCTTTGGGGGAAGTCTTTCTTTCTATAAGCTATATAACATATCATGTGTAACTCAAGTGGCATAAATTTGTATTTCTTTTGACACTCTACCCTTTGGTGTAGGACTCCCAGCCATGAACCTTGGAATAAGCACAGAGAATATATTACTTTTTCTCTGCGAAGCCATATCATGTAGCTCAGTGCCAACATTGCGAACACTGGTCTCTGGTAAAGATGCCAAGGAATGGCACTGGTTGCATCGGCTTTCCGGGTCCTTGCTGACTCACTTTCACTTCCCAAGGAGCGCATGACTAGAGAGCAGGCTGCCAAGGAGGCAGATGACAGGATGTCTGCTCTCATTAACAATCCATGTAATTTGTCGATCTGATTCTCCTCCTCAGATCACAGCAGGCTATGTCAGAGGTTAGTCTCATGATTCTAGTGTCTGATAAATGCTAAGAGAATAGGGTATAAGGTGACATTCATTGAATGCCCATCATATACCAGACAGCACATTAGGTGGCAGACATGTACCATTTTATTTGTGACAACATTTCTGTGAAGAATTGTCATCTTTTTAAAGCAGATGAGTAACCAGAGGCTCAAAATATTAAGTATCTTCCACAACTTTACATTGTTGATAGGAACTGAGTTAGGATTTCCATTTCTTTCTCAATTCAAAAGCTACAAAAAATATCCTCTCTTGTATGATTCATTTGGGCTAATGAAAACCTCTTTTGAAATGAAAGTACTCTCAGAGAGGGTTATTCTTAGAAGTCATTACACATATATTAATAAGATTAACTAATAAGGTTAACTGTTTTGTATTCTCTAATGAAAATTGTTATCCCAGTGAGGTAATACAAGTTGGAGTGAAGGACTGGACAGATGAACAGTTTCTGGAAGTTTCCTGTTTTGGGGAAAAAGACCTGGGGGAGAGCAGGGCTCGGGGTGATACCTGGGGAATCCACTGGGCTGAGTCTATGCCAACATCTTCTAACAGGTTCATATAGGCTGCTTCCTGGGAAGTCTGATGATAAGAGGGTTCATTTGAGAAGCAGCACAGCAGGGCCGGTATATGTGTGAACTCCACAACTGGCACTTCAGTGCAAATGCTGCCCCTGCACCTCATGGTCTTTGAGAACTTGAGAAAGTTACTTATCTCCCTGATTCTCTCAATCTTCCCTTAAAACATGATGATAGCTAATAATACCTATTGTACTTGGGTGCAGTGAGCAGTAAGTGAAATTTTCCACAGACAGTACTCTGAACAGTACCTGGTCTATGGTATTTGTAAATGTCAACCCATTATGTTTAATTGCCCATGCCACCAGAAGGTCCTGTTCTGCCACCAGCGTGTTATAAGGTATGAAACCCAGGTGGATATTCTAGTAGTTCTAAATTCAGATCAGGTGGTTCGGTGCTTGATTGTGTGAACAGATGAACAAAGGAAAGAGAAAAATTGGTTTAGGCATTCCTTGGCTTTCACAAATTTGGGTTTATGATGCTCCCATATCCAGGAACATGGGAGCTTTTTGGCTAAAAGAATCATTTATTTTACTTTCACATTATCTTGATGTCACTAGTTTGGGTTCCATTTTAAATTTAAAGTGGGATTAATCAAATGCTAATCAATCAAATTTTAGTTTTGTGCAGAGGAGCACATTGCTTTTTATAATATCTAACAATCTTCTTATTTTATAATCAAAAGGCAAATGGGGTAACATTCCTTTCCTGGGTCCAGGAAATAACTCTTATTTGAAATAAGCCTTCTAGTGTTGGTTTCTCATGCTACTTACTCTGAAAAATACCAGTTATTTCCATCATTGGCATTTTGTTATTTCTCATTTCTGTCTTTTGGGTACTTGGATTTGTCTTGTAGCATATCTTGCCCCTCCATTCTTGGCCTGCCTGTTGTAATCCAGGGCCTCAGTAGCAAAATGCAGTGTATATCCATTTGCTTTTTGATAATCAGCTGAAATAGTGATGATGGGATGCAGTATGTTTGGGTTGGAGTAAAAGTTTTGTTCTAATGAATTGTGACTTTATGAAAGAAATGCTCCTAATCCTCTTAAGGATGGAGCCAGGACATCACAGGGAAATGGGAGGTATTTGAGGTTTCTCTCTTTTCTTTTCTTTTCTTTTTTTTTTAAACATGTTAAGTCCACCAGCTGTTACAAAGAACATTAATAAAAATCTTGTCATCTTACAGTTATTACTGTTTCTGAAGAAAAGATAAATGTATATATTTTAAAATCTGGACACAGGAACTTTTAAAAATATTGTTGTAGCATTGTCCTGGCTATATTTCCTTATTTCTTTTCCAAGCTTTGGGCTGGAGAAACTGAAGAATGTGCCAAAGTTAAATATTAAATGAAAACCTTGTGTCTGAGAGCACTAATAAATAGTAAATGGTAGTAAAATAGGTAGAATTCCAAATCACCAGAGGAAGAAATCTCTAAAGGAAATAGGACTATACTGTAACCAGCATAACCTCATGATCTCCCACAGGAGAAAATCAACCATGGCACATTTTGGCATTAAATGGAACACCATCACTTTGAAGGAGTCACCATATTATACTTATTAATGTTGAGTCAGAACACACACAGACAAAGTTGAAGAAGCCCAAGGGGTTAATACTTCACATAGATATGTGATATAGTATTATAAAACAGCCTCCCTCTTTTATAGGACATTATTTTACTTGTCAACACTAGATTCTGAAAGTTAGTTAGGTCCACTTATTATGGTGGATATTAATTTTAACAGCATCATACCTCCCCCCATTTATTAACATTGTATAATACCTTGACAATACTTCATTGCTTGAGATATTGTTGAGGGGTTACACACTGAGCCAGAAATATGAAAGCTTAACTTTTATTTCCCAGATAGTTGTAGTTATAATGTGTTACCCATCCTTAAATGTATGGCTTAGAGGAGCTGTTTAGTTTCATTTTTCCTTCTTGAGTGCTTTCCAGTGACTGGGAACCATGTGTCTGAGACAGCCTGCGATTTTAAAGGAGGTTATATATTGCATAGTCCAAGCCATGTAAATTTGGGGTGCAGTGCTGCCTCTTACCACCTGAGTAAACCTGGGAACTTTTATTTCTTAGGCTAGAAAATGGGAATAATAATTTCTAGGGAGAATCATATTTGGAAATAAACATCTAGAGTTATCTGGCAATGAGTAGAAACTGAGCATAGAGTAACTATTATAATATACATTTTATATTTTTGTGGTTCCAGAGTCTAATAGGATATTAATATAATTTTTGTCATCTAGTTTTGCTATCTTATGTTTATCCATAAACAAAATCATCTGTAGAAAACTAATATATTCTAAGTTTGTTGAGCAACTTCTGAAACAGAAATATTATTATTTAGTATTATGTTTTTGTGGGTATTATGACTTGGTGGTGATATTAGGGCCCAAAACTCCATACACATTATCCTGAGGCAAAGATATATTACATATTAACCTCAGAAAGAAAGTTCTGTGGTAATAGTCATTTTATTTTGTGCTAGTAATGTTTCCTAAAATAAAATTACAACTTTATTTGTTTATTGTGGTGCTGAGGATTGAATTCAGGGCCTTCACACTGAGCTGTATGTTCAGTCCTATTAAGTTGCTGAGTTGCCCAGGCTGGGCTTAAACTTGTAACCTTTCTGCCTCAACCTTCCAGAGTAATGGGATTATCAGCCTGTACCACAGGGCCTGGCCTTAACTTTAATTTGTGTGCGTGTGTTTGCATGCGTGCGTGTGTGTGTGTGTGTGTGTGTGTGTGTGTGTGCGCGCGCATCAAAAAAGAAATCTGTTGTGTTGTAGAAGGAAAAGGTATTAAGGATATTTAGAAAAAATAAAAATATATTAATAAAAGAAGAATATATTGTGTAGGACCTCAGTTAATTCTCTTCCTAAAAGCCTGTGTTCATCCTCAACAATTGCCTTTTAGGAATGGAAATCATGTATTTGCCATCCCTGTAATCAAATGACCGACAAGAAAACTCTCTGCCTTATGATTTTCTCCCCCACAACCTGTATGTTATGTTATGTTAATCATCCATGGTGTAAGTTCCTGTCTACTTTTAGAAATTTTGTATGGATAATTCTCCATCCTACCTTTTCTATTCTCCCAGTAAAAATGGGGAGAGACCTTTGCTCATGACCAGCTGGCTAAATTCGCCCTTCCTGTAAGGGGCTGATCCATGTCATCACCTGCAGATTTCTCTAGCCCATGAGATGGGCTGTGAGCAATTCGTGTCTTTGTCCTTTGTTATAAACATGACAGTACTGTAACGGAATATTGAAGCTATATGGGGAAAAATACAAAAGATATAGGGAACTATGAATTGCTAACATTCTTAGACTAAAGACCTAGAACATATATATGCCCAAAAGGGTTAAAGGACCAACTGAGTGCTACTGTTACTCACCTCTGCCTGTATACATGATATGTAGAAAACTGGTACATGACTATGAAGTAAGCAATGACCAGATGTAGTATAATAGGTGCTCAGGCTTCACCTTAAAGGATGGCCTAGGAGAAGTTTGGAAAGTGTTTACACAGTGAAGGTTAAGGTCACAAAGAAAGGAATTCAGACTCTAAAAGATTTAAATTGGCATATATGCTTCAAAACATCTTGAATAGAACCGATCCTCTGGCTTCACTGTGAAGACCACACACACAAACAAAAAGCACATGCTTGTAGGTTCTCAGCACATGGCTTGGTCCACAAGGTACCTTTGCTGGATAAACAGGATGCTGGCAGGAGCCAAAGTGTAGTCTCTTAGTATTGCTTAGTACCAGGTTGAGCAGTTGTACTATGTGAGTGTGAAGACTGATACCTCTACTCTGTTATTTTTTGAAGAGTGAAGCTGCTCAGAGAGAAAACATGGGAATCAATGAACCTGTGGCAGCTAAGAGCAGTCTCTGTGAGCTCTTTAATTACAGTGCAGCCTATTGTATTGCCTGCATTTGTATTCAGTTGTTACTGGTTGTATGTATGCTTTAAGTATTTTTAAGTATTTTCTTGACTATTATCTTAATAACCACAAAGAGTAAAGGTTAACTATTTTATCAATTTCTTAAGAAATCTATGTATTTTATCTGTTGAAAGATAACGTATTTGTGCTTAACATTCACGGATGTTAGTGTGTTCACATTAATGGACTCTGTCAAAATTCCTCATAGATTTCACCCACTATAGTGATTAACTCATTTAATCTTCAGAAAAGCCCCTCTGTTAAATTCCTTCTGAGATGAAATCTATCAACATGGTCTTACCTACTTTTTACTTATCAAGGTGGAAATAGGCATTGTTTGAATAACATCTCAAAAAATCTTGTAGCCAGTAAGTAATAGGACTAGAATGTGAACATAGGGAATCTGTCTCCAGGCTGTAGGTACATTAATTCAATATATTACCTATCTGAATAAGAACTTTAATACATTATTTATCTAATATTGATATATATGTATATACACATACACTTTCCATATTAATGATCACCCACTACAACTGAAGTTGGAACTTTTATACAAATGTTGTTCTGTTCGTTGTATTCAAATTGAGCTAGCAGATCAAAATTTAGTTATTAAAAGACCACAACAGAACTTCACTTATTTAAAAATTTCAGAATACCTCATACTGACAAAGAATTCTTCTAAGGAACTGGAAGTGAAGAAAAATAAAGCACAATCTGTAATATTTTATAAACTGTAAAGACAGAGAAGAAAATTCTCATACACAAAGCTCCTCTTAACTCAGTTCAATTAGGTGTTTAAAGAATTTGTGATTGTTGTGGTCTCTTTGGCCTCTTGTTGGTGATAGTTATTAGATTTGAGAAAGAGGAGGCTGATCTAATCCCAAAGAAACCAGAAAAATCTTAAGGTCAGCCAAAGAGACAGTTCTTCTCCACCACCAGGACAAAATACACGGCTTCTTGGGGAGCATAGCAGAAGGAAGGTGGATGTGTTGGCTGAACTAGAAAACCCATGGGCAGCAGATCATTTTAAGGAATGCAGCATGTTGCTGGGAATACAGATCCTAGAACCACACTGCCTGAATTCAAATCTCAACTCGGATTTTTATTATTCACTGTGACTTTAGGCAAAGTTGTGTTTTTCAAAGATCTATTCCCCCATTCCATTTCCCCTCTATAAAATAAAGATAATAGGAGCCTTATAGAACTTTTAGGCAAATTAAGTAAGTAAAAGTATAGAAAATGCTTAGAATGGTACCTAGCATAGAGCCAATGTAAATTATCTGTTATTATTTTTATCATCATATTTTTTCAGAGAAGTGTTTTCCATGTTTATTACAGCATTAATTATCACAACAGAAAACACTTAACCTAAGTATTTGACAGCTGATATATAAATAAACTAGTATATGTACACAAAGAAATACTTAGTCTTTAAAAGAATGGAATCCTGTCATTTGAAGGGACACAGATGAACCTACAGAACAATAAGTAAAATGAGCCATGCACTGAAAGATAAATATTATAATGGTAATAATGGAAAAAGAACCAGTATCCAGGCATTTTATTTACCCCAAATGGAAAAGTGGATGCATGAGGTTGGGTATCAGGCCACAAAAAGAAAAGAACTTAAAAGAGAAAAGAAAGGGAAAGACTAATGTATGATTGGACTCCCAGTCCTGAGGGAGAAACAGTTTCCTGCAGAATGAGGTAGAGAGGTGGCTCTTCCCTGTGCTCAACAGAAGCCACATCGCTACCTGCAGTGACTTGAGGCGGGGAAGAGTGGATCCAGAGAACTAGACAAGCAGAAGCACCGCCTGTCTCACTGAGTACAATGTGAATCCAAAGAACCCTTCGTCCCTCCCTCCCCTCCCTCAAAGGACATGGTACTATCTCCTGCTTGTTTCATCTTCTAAAGAAATTTATGACAATGTAAAATAAGTGCTTGTATACCCTTAAGTAAAGCTATGTTAACGTTACTGAATAATTCACTGTTATAGACAGAAATGTCTCCTTTGGGCTGTATAAAAGGTGCCGCTTCTCCATTCACTTTGGCCCATTGAAAACTGGGTCAGTAAAGCAGTACGTGCAATTCAAAGGACATACGCAGTGCAGTGAGATACCATGTCTTGTCTTGTATGAAGCTGTGGCTCTTGAGCCTGTACTTCTAAATTATCAAAGGTTTATATAAAATCCAAAAAATCAAAGACCCAATTAAAAATGGAGAACTGAAATGAGTAGGCAGTTCTCTCATGAAGAAGTATAAATGGTCAGCAAAAACATGAAAAGATGTTCAACATCTTTAGCTATTAGAGAAATGCAAATCAAACATCACTAAGATACCATCTTACCCCAGTGAGAAAGGCATCTATCAAGAGCTCAGACACCACAGGTGCTGGTGACGTTGTGGGAGAAAATAAAACGTTTTGCATTGCTAGTGGGACTGTAAAGTAGTTCAGCCACTATGGAAAGCAGTATGGAGATTCCTCAAAAACCTGAAAATAAAAATTCCATTTGGTCTAGCAATACTTCTTCTGGATATCTTTCCAAAAGAGTTAAAAGCAGTATACAGTAGAGATACACGTACACTTACGTTTACATCAACACAACTGACAAAAGCTAAATTATAGACGATGCTGAAGTATCCATCAACAGACCAAGGGATGCAAAAAATGTAGTATTTGTACACAATGGAGTACTACTCTTCCAGATTAGAGGCATTTGTGAGTAAATGAAAGTAATTTGAGATCATAATGCTTAGTGAAATGAGTCAGACTTGGAAGGTTAAGTATGGCATGATTCCTTTATTATGAGAAAGTCAGAATACAGGCAATTTATAGAATAAAATGGGTGAGACAGTGGGATTTGGGGAAGATGGAGAAGATGACAGGGTCAAAAAGAGAGAGAGAATTATCATGAGATTGTGATTATATATATATATATACACAATTCTCAAGTATAATGTAACCATTGTATATCACATATATACTCATAAAATGGCAAGAAAGCAATCAATTCTTTCTTGAAATTCTTTCCATGACTACCTACAAGCTATGGGTAAAATGTGTGCAGTGAATGAGGTAAAAACAAAATTAACTCTGACTAGCCCTCAGGTTGGACCTAGGGCTTTACTCTGGCTTTCCATCAGCTTCCATGGAGTGAGAAACAAAGAGAGACTACTATCATCCTAGAATGTACTCTGGGGATACAAAGGACCATAGGATTTTCAAACTTGATGAACTTGAGACCTTTTCAATACCTGAACAGGACTTTCTTAGAGTCCAAGCTTCTAAAATAGACTTCATTGCTGGAATGTGTACTTCTAGAACCAACACAGAGCCAAGAAGCAGCTGTTTCCTAGAAGCTGTTGGTAGGCTTAGTTAGGCGTTTCTGCGCATGACTATGCACTGTTGTGGTCCTTCCACATCAGGGCTGAAGGTGGGAATAGAAGAATCTAGGAGAAGGCAGACCTTGCATCTCTGCATTCTGATGCATGACTCCAAGGAATCTGAGGAATTCTAAATTTGCACTTGGTCTTCCAGGTTGTTAGGAATGTATATTTGCCAAAGTAGAGGGATAGAAATAAGCTACTTAAATCTGTTGGCTCAACTCACAACTTTTAAATATTAAAATGTGTGGTATGTGGGTGTCTATATGAATTCTTGCCTTAAGCTTCCCAAGTATTAGAGGCAGTCCTAGGTAAGACACACACACACTCACAAACACACACATGCTTCCACGCATGCATGCACATACACTCCTGCTAAAATGCCCATGCTTTTCTTTGCTGATGCAGAAGTGCCCTGGAAACAGAGCCATCAATTCAATGCAAGAGAAGAGGAAAACTAATATTATACAAGGGGTGACTACTTATTACTATATTTATTGTTTCCTTATCTTTCAAATGAGATTTCTGGGAAGGGAAATATGATCATCTTAATAAATCAGAGTCTATAATGTGACAGTTTCATGGAAGAAAAAGCAGAAGAAAGAGGAGGGAAAATCCCCAGAGGTCAGTTGTGCCAAATATGGCGTGTATTTATTCTCTGTCAGCCAAAGCTGTGGTGTCTGCAAATTATTGCTGGGATATCTGGAATTCTTAAGAAAAAATTCCAGCAAACCTGAGAGCTTCTGGGCAACATACATGAAATTAAGTGAAAAGTAGTATTTCATCTGCAAAAGTCATGGTACAAAGAATATGATGTTAACAAGGTAGCAGCTAGGTACAGCTAAGCGAAAGGGTGCTTTCTTCTTTCATGTTCCATGTATATATTGAAGCCAGAGAGCACCGGAGCAAGGGGAGAACCCTTTTGTTCTCCTAGAGTCCTTGGGAGGAAACTGCGTGTAGGCTGCTTCTGCTTGGCAAGGTGTCATTTCTGGCATGCACACATCTGCTAACCACTCCTGACCTGGTAGTTATGGCTTCGACACAGACTGCCAATTTATTCCTGTGCCATGTGCAGGGCTGTGCAGACTAACAATAGCGAATGTAGAAGAATCGTAGTCTTAACGATCACATTCCTTCTATAACCCTGACAGTTTACGGGGGATTTCTTTTTAGAGCATTTTTAATTTACTTTTTACTTATTAATTAATGTGATAATATTTACAAACATTTACAGGGTCTGATATGACATTTCAGTACATGTATAAACTATGTTATGATCAAAGTAATTAGGATTTTGTCTTATAATGATATATAATGAATTATATATAATGAGTTATAAACTATATATGAATTATTACATATATAATATCTAATAAATATATCTAATGAATTATTATAAATATATAATAAATTATTATAAACTATAATGAACTATCATATACTATACTTGTCAAATATGTAATGAGTTATTATAAACTATACTCATCCTACTGTAGTAAAACACTAGCACATACTCACTCCTGTGTGACGGCGTGACGGTGTTCCGGTACCCAGTGTAGGACTCCTTCGATGGGTCACTCTTCATCTTCCTGTGTATAGCCATTGTAGCCTCTGACAGGTCATTGAACCTCAGTGAGTTTCCATCATTTTGTGTGTATACAGTGAAAGCAATGACAAACTGTCCCTGAGAGCTCATCAACATTGCCTGCTTCACAACAGATGTTTCTCCCTAAGTGTTGCAAGTCTATTCCAAATCAATGCCATATTTCAAAAGAAAATTGACATATATCAGACCCATGCTGTTTCTCTTTCTATTTGATTCCGAAAATCTCTACCCCTCCCGAGTTATTTAATCACTGTCTCTGCATACATGTTACGCAGGAATAGTTCTGGAGAACAAGTCTGTCAGGAGGGCCAAAATGAGATGAGAAGATGTTGTGTGACTATTTCTACCTCTTCCAAAGAACTCCTGAGTTTAAAAATGCATCTGGCTCCCATTTCCTGCAGAATTCTGCTTATTTGAAATGTTCAAGAAATCAATTGATCTGACTTCAAACAGACTAGGTTTTGCTGGCCATGTACAAGCCCAAACCTCCTTCTGTGTCACTCCAAGTCTGGACTTCACAAGCAGCCAATTCTCTTCATACCTTAACAGAGGACTTCTTTTTGGCTGCTTACTCTCTGTGTAGAGCCAAGTGTCAGGCTGGGAATGGAGGCAGTAAATCTATGAGATTCTTCATATTTGGAATTTCTTCTGTTGCTTCTGATAAAGAAATGACAGAGGCTCTTGACTCTGTATAAGCCTCAGAGAGATTTGTAATCAAGATCATGTTTTGCTCACAAAATGAAAAAGAAAATGTGCTAAATCTGGCTTTGATTTGATCCAGATCATTTTGAGGGCTTGGGTAATGAGCACAGAAATTATCTTTTTTCTTAACTGGATTGTACTTGAAAACTTTTGGAATGAAAACAAAATTGTATTGTGCAAAATATTTTAATTAAATATTTCTCAATGAGAGAAAGAAAGCAAAATTTTTTCTATGTGGAAGAATTTTCAAAAAAATTTTTTTTTGCTTTCTTGTACTGAGAGCAACCTCACTACTGTTTTCACTTCTTCCTCCAACTCTGCCCCCATTTCTTTAGCTACTTCTGAGCGTCATATTAAACTTCAAGGCTGACTGAAATGAAAGTGATTGAAGACCAACAGTATTTGAAAATGGAAAGATTTTTCCATGATCCATGCACATGGCCTGAGAAGACTAGTGAGGCCAGCCCAGGTCTGGCCAGATTCCTCCATGACCACAGCAAAAAGACATTCTTAAAATAAAACAAGGAAAAACTTTAAGTTTCTAGTTGACTTGGAATAGTTTTTATTGAGAATATCACTGAAAACATTCACCGTTGGTAGAAATGTTAAAAACTACTTGGAACAAAAAATTTCCATTCAGTAGCAGTTTACAAACTCTATTCTTGTTTGCCTGAGGCAACCATGGAAGAAAAGGAAAGAATGATGTGATTGTCTTTGGTAGGAATAGTGGAGAGGTCTGGGCAGCACTGAGCTCAGCTAGCACAAAGGAACCCTTTCAAAGAACCATGTGTTTGAGCCATACTGTATGAGTAACACATTTAAAATTACAAATGCTCTCTCCTAAGCCTACAACTCGTCAGTTCCTAACTATAGTTTCTCGGTATAGGGCACATGGTATAAAAAGTCCTCCAACTGTGATGGAGGAAAGATGAACATCTCACCGGTCTGTGCAGCAGGACTGGCTAGATGAAGTTCTCAGGGCCAGGAGCCCTGCTGCTCCCTGGGCACTCAGCCACATGATTGTTATTCATGGATGTGGCTCCTGTGCACACTCCCTCCAGCTGGTGGGGCATGTCTTCAGGCTTGTGACACGGCCACTCAGGCCTGACTAAGGATGCTTGGCCTGGAGCTCCCCAAGGGTGCTGAGGCCACAGGGCTAAAGCAAGTGAGGAGAAGCAAGAAGAGAGCCAGAGCAGGCACCCAGAGAGTGGACCGTCAGAGACAAGTCTGGGTCTGAGAAGAATGGTCACGAGACTCTGTGGAGAAGCAGTAGCTGAAGGTGAGTCCTGGGAGGCTGGAAGAAGTTCCCATGAGTCTTTGCCTGTGTTAAACTGAGCTTTTCAGTGGTACAGTAGCCTTTTGTGTCACTCATAGGCCTGTAAGTGACCTCTCGCCGATGGCCCTGTAACTCCTCACCCATACTCCTGTAACTCTTTAGTTTATCAAGTTGAACTTTAGTGTAACCCTTACCTTGGCCTATCTGTTGTGCTTTATCTGGGGTGAATAGACACTGGTGTTCATGTCCCCCCAGGGAAATTTATTCATGGGACAAGGCAAGATAATCAATGATTCATCATTGATTGATAACACATTCACCATTTGAAAGTGAATTTGTTTTATGTTTAAAGTAGGTTGTCTTGAGTTTCATCGATTTAGGTTGCTCATATGGTGTCATATAAACATATGTTTTGAACCAGTGAAACAGTTATTTTGTAATTAATAAAAATATTGATTGACCTAAAAAATCACATATTTGTTGGGATGAGTTCTTTATATCTATAGCTTGAAAATGGGCATGTCTGATATCCAGAGGGCTTGTTTCAAATAAAATATTAGAGCCACACACACAAAGTTTATCCAGATTTTTCTTTTTACCTTTGAATTTCAGGAGCTCCTGTCACACTCTAGTTCAGTGTTTCTTCACATGTGTGGTTTATACACCATTCATACCTTACTCGCTGGCCTTCTTTGGTCCCAATCTTGTCCCCATAAAGGCTGAGAGGCAGCCTTGCGGGGGAGGCTAGGAGTGTGCATTGTTCACAGATTTGCTTCGGTTGATTATTACGCCATTACAGACTGGGAGCCATGACCCTAAAGGGTGGACTGTGACTACACACACCATGCTTCCTATTAGCACAGTTATTGCTATCGCATCAAAAATGTTCCCCCACAGCAAGGAGTGACCTCCTAATTCCCAAGCAGAGCTCTGTCCAGGTTACAGTGCTGCAAGTAACATGGAATTATGTTTCACCATGAATATCCTGAATCCTCAAGCCTAACTTCTTCATTGATCTTGAGCTAGCCAGAGGTCTGTATGTTTTGTATTAACCTGTTTTGGGCTGTGGCTTTGAAAGTCTGCATCTGACTGATACTTTTCAGTGTCCTTTAAAACTTATCAAAGGAAAAAGAAAGTTTTTATATTTTAGGAAGAGGGGCTGGAGGAATGGCTCTGCAATTAAAGT
The DNA here is from genome assembly GCA_004027205.1 of Ctenodactylus gundi. Lineage (NCBI taxonomy): Eukaryota > Metazoa > Chordata > Mammalia > Rodentia > Ctenodactylidae > Ctenodactylus > Ctenodactylus gundi. The sequence continues at coordinate 794,118 of PVKB01000107.1, forward strand.
GCTTGTCTAGTAAGTGCTAAGTACCTGATTTCAGTTCCCCAGCACCACATAAGCTGGGCGTGGTGGTGCACATCTGTAATCCCAGCACTCGGGAGGCTGAGACAGAAGGATTGTGGTGAGTCCAAGGCCAGCCTGGGCTCCATAGTGACTTCAGGACTAGCCTGGGATACAGAGTGAGACCTTATCATGCTCTCTCGCAATCTCTCTCTCTCTCTCTCTCTCTCTCTCTCTCTCTCTCTCTCTCTCTATATATATATATATATATATATATATATATATATATATTTGTAATGATGTGCACACTAGTCTTTGCCAAAGGCCATTGTGTCTTGTTTTCTACTCTTAAGTTGATTAACCTAAATAAAAAATCCTCTTGGGTTTATTCCTACATTCCTACACCAATTTCTAAAATGTGATGTTATCAAAAGGTGAGACAGAAGAGACTGACTTCAGTACCTCTTTTTTACATTCTGTTATAATGTATCCTAGTCATTTCCTCACGTTGAATGACTTGTACAAATTTTTTAAAAATGTTAGATTCAAGGAGTTAGAAGGACTTTGGATACAAGGACAGATTCATGCTGATCTACATGAAATTGGCTGACAATAGCTTCAAAAATCCAGACTAGTTTCTATGCTATAGAAGTGGGAGAAGTATATGTTTTCCTGTCAAATATTTTTCTGAAAGAGGACTTGGGTAGGAACAGATGGATCCCATACAATTCCCTTTTCATCTCTCATCTCTCTCTTTGTCTCTTTATTAGTTTCTATCTATAGTGAGCTATGACCAAACATAATGTCAGCAATGGAAAAAAAGGCCAGCTCTGTACAAAAAGTCAGAACCAATAAGTGAATGTACTAAAATAAGTATAAGGAAATTGGAATCTCAGACATGGTTTTACAAGCTGAGAAGAAATTGGGGAAATGGCCAAAAGAAGCCATATTTTTGGGTGGCTAACCTGTTAATTCTTGAAGTTTTTCTTCAACTCTTCAGGCTGGCTGTGTCCTCTAAGAAAGAGTGTGGTGAAAGGGTGAGAAATATAGGTTACTTAAAAGCTGGCAGAACCTACGATTTAAAGATCTGTTAATGTCAGTGAATTGTGTCTAGCAAAGGGAATTTAACTGATAGCAAAGAAAAAGAACATATTAGACAGGATTATGATGTCCCATGGGGAAAGTTTTTTTCCTCAGTATTAGGTTTCTTCCTGACAGTATAGCTTTTTGTATACAAATGAGTAGAAAAGATTTTATTGTACCTTCTATTTCTCTTTTCAAATTAGCACCTTAAGCAAACTTTTATTCATTCATTTATTCATTCATTCAACAAAAATTTGCCATATGCTAATCTTGGACCAGGTACAATTGTGATTGTCGGGGACACAGAAATGAAGACAGAAATGTCTCTGTCTTTATAGAGTTTATGTATCTTTAGAATTAAATTTCTTCTCCACGTATAGAAATTGTCATAGCTAGTTAGTATCCATCAGAGAAACTACAACGTTGAAAAGTAGCCATTCTCATTAAATGCAGGGATGGATGAGGGAGCTATGTTTCCTTAGAATTTGCTGGTCCTTCAATTTTCTCTGTATATGAGTAAAATAATTCTGGGTTATCTTTAAAGTACTGTTTATATAGTTTTGGCTCTGTCCATGATTTACTGGTGATTTTGAGTGAGTCTTTATGGCACTGTCCTTAAATCGTAGCTGCCTTGACGATCAAGACCATGGTTCCCACAAAAGAGCAACTGGCTCAAAGACCAACCACATTTCTTCCTTGTTTCCACTATAATAATTCTTTCTCCAGGGTCCCATAAATTTCAGGCTGATATTTATCATTCCATTGAACTGAACCATGGATTTTTACCTTGCACTTCTTGAAAGAATAGGGAGCTAATTTTTCATTTTGCATATTTAAAAATATCTTAGATAGAAGACATGACTTTATAATTCTCTGGTAAGTCTTTGAAGCCTTTACAAAATAACATTTAGAAATAGCGTGCCACATTAGGTCCAAGATCTGTCTTAGGATTCTATCTCAGCATCAGAAGTCTTACAGTAGAAGAGTATCACTGTTGCCCTGCACAGCTTCTTTGAAAATGGTGACATTTCCTAAAGTTTCTGATTGGAAAATTCACTTTCACAAATTTCTACTAAAATCAAGTTAACTGGCATAATTAGAGTGTTATATTTCAGAAAATGAATTCTATCCCCACCTCCCTCAGAATACTTATTTAGTTGTGCAGACTCAAAGTCTAGGAGACATTCTTGATATCCACTTTTCTCAGGCATACAATCCATCAGCAAGTTTTATGATTTCTCTCATAAAAATGTGTTCTGAGTCACTCCTACCAGGGCACCAGTCATGTTTTGCTTGGACCAAGTGGAGCAGCCCCTAAATTCCCTGCCTCCACTTTTGCCCTCAGCCTAATTTCCCCAGAGACATTAGAGCAACGATCGAAAGAAGTAAACCAGGTTCCCTTGTCGTCACTGTTCTGTTCCAAACTGTCCCTGTGGCTCCCCACTGTGATTCGTGTAAATGCTGAGCTGCCCTCCTCAGCCAACAAAGTCTGCATGATTTGGCCCTAATCTCTTTTACAGTATCTCCTTAGTCTCCAGGCTCAGCCGTGGTCTCCTTGCTATCCTGGAACAAGCCATGCTGGCTCCCAACCCTGGGACTGCACAGCTGCCTGATAACAGGGCCTTGCCTCCTTCAGATCTCTGATCAAATTCCATAACCCGGCCCCTCCCAGGCCTACCCTGACTGTCAAATTTGAGCATTGCTTTAATCGTTCTATAGTCCTTCATCTTACTTGAGTTTTCATGATCAGACATGGTGTCATTTATTTCTTTGTTTTTTCATTTATTTCTCTCTGCATAGACAGAATGCAAACCCTTAGCATAGAGTGACATTTTGGCCCCATTCAGTGCTAAATCCTCCAAACTGACAATAGTTTCAGGCATAGCGCAAACTCTCAACAACACATGTTTGTTGAACGAATTTGCAGGATTTTTTTTCTTTTTTATTATCCTTTAACTCTAGCTACTATTCTTATTCCTATTATATTTGTACAAAGAACTTTCTTCTAATTTATGTGTCAGAAGGAAGTTATTTTGTATCAGGATTTGATTATCAAATTAAACTTGTAGAGTAAGCATATGCCTAATAATAAGGACATGTGAACCCTCATCCAAATATTAATTTTTTCAAGATGTTTAAAATTTCTGTTTTACTTTTCCTCACATTTCTGTGCTCCATTTTCTTTGGTTTCAAAGAGTACTGATAATAAAAGTATCTGGCTTAATTCTGAATTACTATAGTAATGAGATATACAAAAGTACTTGAAATGACATAAAGATATCTAACACAACGAAGAACTGCTACTTAATCTTACAATATTTTAATGCTGCCTTTAATTCCCTAACACTATGTGTTCATTTTGGTTCATTTTCATGAATCTTTAAATGAGCGAGTCTTTGCAATATTTAGAACCCATGAATGTTTGATTTCATAATCATCCTTTAGTGCTTGTTTTCTTGAGCTAAGAGATCGCTTGGTAACTGAGAAGTCTTAGGTTAGGAGCTAAAAGGATAATCAAGAGTGTGACTTTCAAATCCAAGGAGACCTCTATTAGAAGAGTCAAGTGGTGAGGAGACAGGGGTTGGACCTCGGTCCCTAGCAAATATGTAGCTTTTCTGCAGGAATCTTTTGGTGAGGACTTAGGGGGTTTCAAACAGACAGGGAACAAAGTTCAGTCCAAACACCGAGTGTAGAATCCTGTAAGAGAAAGGACTATGGAACTCCCTGGTTGAGCTTTTCTTTAAAATGAAGCCTAAAGAGTCTAAATGAGTTGTCCATGCTTGCACAGCAAGTTGGAGGTTCATTCCTTTACCTTGGCTTCATGTTGGTAGAAGCATTTCTGTAGTTGAGCTGATTTCATGAGAAGAATCATGAAATAAAATCACTGCTTCAGTGTGTATTTTAGAACCTTCTATAGATCTTCTCTGGGAATTGATAATTACTCATAAATACTAATTTCTTTAGCAGCTATGTTTTGTTTCTTGACATTATTTATTTATATTAATGGGTACAATTATATGTATTTTGCCATGTACAACATGATGCTTTCAAGAGAACTACATAGTGGAATAGTTAAATCTAGCTAATTAACATGGATGCATTATTGCCATTTTTATGATGAGACTACTTACCATCCACTCTTAGTATTTTCCAAGAATACAGTATGCCATTGTATAGCATCATGCTGCACACTAAATCTCTTAAATTTATTTCTCTTATTAACTGTAAATTTAAATTCTCTGGCTAACATCTCCCCAACTCCTTCCTCAGCAACTGCCCCAGACTATGGTAACTATCAGTCTACTCTCTATTTCTGTGAGGTCAACTTTTTTAGATTCCAGATGTAAGTGACACCATAAGGAAGCTATGTCTGGCATTTTTTACTTAACATAATGTCCCCCAAGTTCATCCATGTTGTTACAATGACAGGATTTGTGTGTGTGTGTGTGTGTGTGTGTGTGTGATTGAGGAGTATTCCATCATGTATATATACCAGGATCTCTTTATTCATTCATCTGTTGATGGAAACATTGATTTCATGTCTTTCAGCAACTATGTTTTAAATTGCTAACGTAAGACAAGTAGTTAGTATACTGTCTCTTCAGGAACTGTGTAGTTTCAGTCTCAGCTCTATCATTGTATGGGCTGTGCATCCCCATGAAGATAAATCCCTTAATTTTTTTTGTTTGTGTGTAATTACATTTCCTGTCTCTAATGGGGCAAATAGTTTTATCCATTTGATTGTGTTGCTGTATGTAATTGAACATATGCGAAAGCAAGGCATAATGCTTAGCACATACTATTAGTTCTAATGGGTTTATTTTTATAGTACTGGGATATATATGAAGGTAAGACCAGGGCACAATCTTAGAAATTATTTTCTTAAATGTAATTTTGGAAATAAAACAGTTTCCAAATGGGAGTATCATTTTATTCTATAGACTCTCAATGCAGTAATTCATATTTGTCGCTAGATGGCAATTGTGATCCATAAAATTAACTATAATAGATTGAAAGCAATGGGGCAAATGTGGATATTAGTGTTTTCTATTTCCTGTTCCGTTGAGTTTGGCCTGTTCCTCTCCTGCAAAATGGACCTTTAACAAGACTGTAGTCATCAAAGCTGGGCTTCTGTAGATGCCCTTGGGGCTCACCCCTTGGCACTGGCCCATCTGAAGGCAGCTGCAGAGAAGTCTGGGTTTACAGGCCTTCTTCCTATTGTAAGTTAGCCTATTGGGACTGCATTAGGCCAGAGAAAGCTGGACAGTGTCAGAATCCTCCGTTAAGGAGATCAATCAGTTGTTCTCAAAATGTGTTTCCCCTGCTAACAGCTGCAGTATCACCTGAGAATTTGTTTAAAATGAAAACTCCTGGTCCTGTCAGAGTTGCTGGCCAGGAGATCGGTATTTTCACAAGCTCTTCAGATAAGTCTGAAGCCTCCTAACATTTGAGAACAGCCAAAACACACCAATGTTTAACATCATATAAATATTGGCATTGGAGTGGTTCTCAGAGAATGTTTGGCCCGGCACTCTTACTCTGCTGTGAGGGACACTGAGGTCTGGAGAAGCTAAATGACTTCCAAGAAGAGGTAAAGCAGATGAGGTGAAGGTGATTGAAGATGAGCAGAAGTCACAGCCCTGGCCTGTGGCAGAGCCAGCTCCAGACCTGCTAAGTTGGATATCTTAGCTTTCTTCTTCACCTCTCCTCCAAACTGAGACTACTAGGTACACATCCTGTCTTGTTGGAGAAAAAGCACCGCATATCTTTATTTGCATAAGGGTTTATTCATTCATTTTAATCAATATTTCACAATGATATAAAATTAAGTGTGATGCATTTTCTGCAGTACACTGGGCACATGCATTTTTGTGAATTGCTACACATGTAAGAATCGGAGGGAATCAAGTAAAAAGAAAAGTCAGTCTTCTCAAATGTTAGGAGAAGAGTCTTGGAAAACCAATGAGTTGGAATTAGGGCGTGCAGGTAAGAAAGGAAACTTCAGAGCTAGACTTTGCATGTGGGTAGAAGCTCATGAGATGAAGTAGGGAAAAGGCACTAAAACAGAAAGATCAGCATGTAAGCACAGCCTGGAAACAGTGTGTGCAGTAATAGGCTTTATTTGAGAAAAGGATGCAGAGGAGAAGTACTACTGCTAATAGCTGTCACTCATGAAACGCTACCTGTGTGTCAAAGCACTAGGATAAGCATTTCAACCTAAAGTTAAGGATTTAACCTTTGAACTTAGTCTATTAGAATCTATTCTTATTCCCATTTTACAAATGACAAGAACATACATATATTGTCCTATCTGCCTTAAAATCAAATATTGTTATTCCAATTTCTTAGACATTGGTCTTAGGAAAATAATTTTAATGTTTCCTTCTTCCAGGATAATCTTTATAATGTGAAGAAAGAATATATTTGTAGCTGAGGAAATTCTCAATGCAATAATATCATCATAAGCAATGTTCACATAAATGTGTGACATCGGGAGATGTTTGTTATACTTTTTTGTTTTTAACTTAAGAAATTAGTGTCCTGTTGTTCTTACATCTGTCAGGAATTTTGGGAGTGGCTAACTTCTCATAACAGTAGATAAATTATATTTCAAAAGTATCAAATAAATCTCATTTCAGTATTTGACTAGCAATGAATGTAGTAATTAAAATCCAGTTAAGATTGAAAATACTCTACCTACTCCTTCTTAGGAAAACTTTAGGATGTAAGAAAATTACATTTCTGCTCCATGGTTTTTGGATCTGCAAAATATTGGTGCTGGATGAGATTATCTAGACATCCCCTCTCAGCTTTGCCTGCAATTTACAACACTTAGTGATTAAACACAAATAACTTACTTCTGAATTTTCTTTATGGTAGATTTAAGCGTCATATCAGATCAAATATACAAATTTCTGCATGCATTCTAAGTGAGATAGCTCTACAGCAATATATTAATATTTCACTTTTCATGCTCGCTGAGACCCTTTTCAGCTAAAAGACTTGTTTACACAATTACTTCTACAAGGCACTGTACGTGTCTTGGGGTGATAGCAAGGCGGGCTTTAAGCAGCTGTTGTGAGAAACGATGGATGGCCAGATTGTTTCAAGATGGAGGAGGCACGTTTTACACCATGCTGTGCGTTTCTGATGCTGCAGTAACTACTTTCAGTTTTACCACTGATATTACAGTCTTGATCTCTGTCTGTGTCTGCACTTATGCTTCTCACTGAGAAGAAAATGAAGACAATCCCAATCTTTTTTCTCATCTCCTTGTTTAGAGCAGTTGAAAAGTCTAAAAGGTTCATTATCTTAAAGAAGAGCAGTGGCATCTATAAAGAAGAATCTATATGTTGTATTATCATTTTTAAAATTTTTGTTGTGAACAAAATTTGCATCCTCCCACAATGATTGCCTTTCTCGTTTGCAATCGAATTTTGAGTCAATTATGTTAATGTTTCAGTTTCCTGTTATGAAAGCAATAATGTTCATTTTGAAAAAATTTCAGAAAAGTGTAGATAAGGATATAGAACCATCTAAAATTCTGCCACTCAGACTTGGTTCTTGTTCAGTTTTTAACTTTTTATTCTAGGTAAGCATAACAACTGTTGTGTTTGGATCTGGAATGTTACCCCCCACCCCCTCCAATGCCTCATGTATTTGGGAGTTATGAAATAGCTATGGGACCATGTGCTTGCTACTAAGAGATGGGGCCTCGTCAGGAGGGGTTAGGAACGTGTAGCAGATTATGGGAGTGTGGCACAGTACCGTGCATGTGATCTGGAAGGAGCGGATCCCAGGGACAGGACCTGGTCTGGTGAACGCTACCTCCTCCCTTCCTCTTCACGAGGCTTCTTGTCTGCCACACCATGAGCTGCTCTGCACTTAGGCCTCTGCAGTGTGCCTCCGCCATGCCTGGGTGCTCACGAATGGCCTGAAACCTTCTGAAAATGTAAGCTAACATAAATCTGTCCTTCCTTAAACTGTGGATGTCACAGCAAGGAGAAAGTAACTAAGACAACCACTAAGAAACTGGTAACATGTTATTCATATATTTTTTTTAAGGACAAGGTCTCACTCTGCAGACCAGATTGTTCCTGAGCTCATTATGTAGCCCAGGCTGGCCTTGAATTTACAGCAATCCTCCTGCCTCAGCCTCTGAAAGCTAGGATTACATGCATGTGCCCTGCTCATCTTTCATGTGGTAATCGAACCCAGGGCTTTGTGCTTTCTAAGCAAGTGGTGTAACTACTGAGCTATGCCTCAGCCCTATACATTCTATTTTGAAAACTTCTTTTAAAAATTAATGTATACCTTGTGTGAATACTTTATCTTTAGCCTCTACTTTAAAAGAAAACCTGTTGTTGCTTATTATTTTTATTGTATGAAAAGTTATCAACTCTGGTTTTCATTTATTTTGTGAGCTCTATCGCCATGCTAATTTAGGTGTCCTTTGTTGTTCGCTTTCATTTCTACTTGTTCTGGAAAAAATGTAAGGCACTTCCGAGCCACTGTCTTCCAAAATGGTGTCATGTATAGAGGAGAGCATACCTCCGAAACTCATACTACACACACACACACACACACACACACACACACTATTCATATATATATATATATATATATATATATATATATATATATAAATAAGTTTTTACTTGAGTCTTTTACTTTATAAGCAATAGGTGGCTATTAATATGCTAGGAAATAACACTGTAGAGATTTCTAGGGTAACGTAAGTCCGTTAGAAAGTGAATAGTAATTTCTTTCTTAACTATTGATTGTAAGTACACATTTTTCAAAAGTATGTTGACAAGCATATTAACAATCCTATTTGTGTATCTTTTGGGGGTAGAACCCCAGTTTTATTGCTCAATACTCTCAGTGTTTAGAATTGTTCCACTGAATTTGCTTAATACTCTTGGGGCAGGAAAGAATAAAATGGAACCAAGGTCAAATATTCTAGTACTGACATGGTAGGTTACATTGTGATTTCAAATAGTATTGAAGTAAGAAGCAGCAAAAGTTAAGAGCTTTGCCTTCTGCTGCTGGTGCTTATGTTCAAAGCCTCTGAAGTTTAAGTGAGAAACTTGGTGTAACTTTTAGGGTAGTACTTGAATCTACATAGTAAATGTGAAATTGATGTTATTACAGCTGTTAGCTATTTGACTGTTTTAAAACTATATATGATATGATCAAACTATATGGCCAGTGTTCAAACTAAAAAAAAATTATTATTACAGTGAAAGACATTGTCATTAATTATCCCCTAAATATTCCCCTCGCTTTGAACACATGATTCCGCTATTCTAGATGCTTTCTGAGGCAGTTCTGAAAGTCCTCTTCCAGGAGTACCTTTACTAGATGTAATAAAATATACAGTGCCTGCTGCTGCTGAGTACCATCCAGTGGAAAGACAGGCTCATAAACAATATCATGACATGGCCTCATACACTTTATTCATTGAATCTGGTACCACGTGACTTCTAGCTCTTCCCCAATGTTCAGATATTTTGGATAGATTCAGGACATGAAGACAGCTGTAGCTGTGCAATGAAAAATCCTTCAGAAGGTGACAGAACAATGAGATAAGCATGTTCAAGGTGGAAAGGAGGTTTCTGAGGTGGGTTAGTGGCAATATGACTTTTGCTATAATCATTTTAAAAAGTAAACATTCACCATATTTTTGATTATGTCACATATGTTATTATTTCCTTCTACATAAGGTTTGATTATTCTAAGGGCATTTAGTTATATTTCAGGAAAAAAGAATGGGCTACTTCCTCAGAAATTATATGTGAAATATCTCAAAGATTTAGTTGGGAGAATAAAATTTACTAGATAACAAATTTATTTGTATTAGTATTTTACATTGCCTATATTAATCGAAGAGTCCACTATCTTACTTGTAATGATTACTGGGAACACATTTTAAAATAAGCAGTGCTATAAAGCCATAAATATAATTTATCATTCTTTCCAAGGAATTTTTACTCTTAAGTTTTTCAAGCATTCAGAAAGTAAAAATGAGCTCTGATGATGAGTGAACAATTTGAGTCATTAGGTGACGGAGGCCATCCTTTTCCCTGTGTGTAGAAGATGAATGAGAATGGCTGAGTGCCTCCTGCTCATGTACACTACACTACACTCGCAGCATCTTAGGGAATCAGTTGTTTTCCGAAGATTATTCTTTTTATTAGCATGTATTTGCGATGCATGATAACTAACACTTGACATGAGCAATTGGTGTACATATATGTTGCATCTTCATCACCTTTTACTTCCTGTCCCTTCATCCCTCTTTTTCCCTCAGGACAAATTCTCTCTCTCTCTCTCTCTCTCTCTCTCTCTCTCTCTCTCTCTCTGTTTCCTATCTTGCTTTTATTTGGCCCTTGTAATTATTTATACTTCAAATTTCCTTATTAGAGAAACTATGAAGTATTTTAGGCTTTTATGACTGATTCATTTCGCTAAGCATGATGGCCTCAAGGTGCAACCACTTTCATACATATGACTCAAAGTTATCTTTTTTTATGGCAGAGTAGTACTCATTGCGTATATACACCACATTTTCTTTATCCATCCATCTGTTGATGGACATTTCAGCATCTACCAGGATTTAGCTATTATGAGTTGTGCTGCTATAAACATGGGTATGCATGTGTCTCTTTCTATAATGCCTCTAATTCTTTTGGAAAGATACCCAGAAACTAGTTCACATGGAGTATATATCTTCAGTTTTTTTTGAAGAATCACCATCTGATCTCCATGATGGCTGTACCAGTTTATAGTCTCATCAATAATACAGAAGGGTTCCTTTTTCCCTACAGCCTTGCCAGCACTTGTTGTTTGAGGTCTTCTTTACAGCAATTCTTATTGGAAGAAGAGGGAATCTCAGTGTTGTTTCAATGTTCATTTCTCTAGTGCTGGAGCTTCTAAGGGGGTTTCTATCAACCAGATCAACATAGATGTGTAAGTTAGCCCCACAGTGTGAAATCAGCACTGTGGGCACTGAACCATGGGCTCCTGTAGCTCGAGAGCATCTCATGGACACACACTGTGAGACAGACAGGTAACTTTACATGTTTTTGTAGCCACATTAAAAAGGGAAAAAGTGAAATTAAGCATATTAAATTATGTTAATTTATGTATTAATTTATATTTATTAATTGACTGAAGATGTCATATATTATTTTAACATTTACTCAATAAGAAAAGTATTAAGATGTTTGCATTTTCTTTTGTCATTCCAAAATCTTTAAAAATTGGCTGTATTTTATGCTCACAAAACATCTGAAAGACATTTTGAGTGCCCCATAGGAGACAGTGGCCATGGTATTGAATGGTGACACTATAGTCATTCCTGCTTTGCCACAATAGGAAGGACCAGAGCTCATCAATATGGTGTAGGGAAAAACCAAAGTCCACTTTGGAAGCTTAGAATATGTATGTTCCTGGCTCTGGCATTTGATAGTCATAAGACTGCAACAGGGACTTCTGTGGATCTCAAATTCCTTTTCTTTGGTGGGGATTATTGGTAAGTACCATATTCCTGTCAGGAGACTTGAGAGGTGGCAGATTAGGTAATTCACAGTATGTGAAGGTGCCATGCATATATAAGACACTATTGCCTCTTCTGTTTTAGTTTTGCTCTCATGAATTGCCCAAGGCCACATTCAAAGTTGAAAGGAGAGTCAAAGACTGCATGTGGGATTTCTGACTCCAGGCATCTTCTTCAGCTAAAGGCTTTTCATACTTAGCTAGCTTTAAAATTCTGTGTTAATTTTTTTAAAGTCTTACTTTTAAAAATCGAGGAAAGAGGACAGCGATAATAAGTAAAGCCCATACTGAACAGCAGTGAGGGTCTTTTTTGGCCAATGGCATAACATTCTACAGTAAAATTATATGCACAGGATGTTTATATATTGTACTCATATACTCAGAATTACAGCATCAAGGATTGGACTTCATCGCTTCACATACCATAAAACCTCATGTTCTTCAAAGTTTCAAACAACTTTTAAACTGAACTGTGGCTTTTCCCACTCTGTCTCCAAAATTAATACAACCAGAAGAAAGACCTTCTCTAGTTGAATTTATTAATAAACCAGATTTGGATCAATTGAGCAAATTTTTCACAGATTTGTTTACAGCAGTAGCTCATTCACCCCCGTGTGTGGGACATCACCTCTTAGTGTGATTCAAAGAGATGCATCAGTGTTGAACAGGGTGGGAACATTCAGTTTATCCATATTATTGAGTGCTTACTGTGTGCAAGGCACATTAGATATATAGCTGAAAAATTTGTTTCTCCGACAATTGTCACTTAGCTATATTTGTTATATATTAAAAGGAAAACATATTACTTATCAATAAAAATGTATACCATAGATGAATGGCATTCTATATTTTTGGAAAGTAAAAAGGATAATCAGAGAAGAAATTCTTAATTATTAAAAGTAATTTTAAACAATTACATTTTGTACTTTGGGACGGCACACCAAACATTAATTGTCGTGCTTTATTTTTATTTCTTTAATTATATGCCTATCATGGTTTAATTTTTTTGGATTATTTTTTACATAGAATCTGAAGACTGCATAATTATTTAAACATAAGCTAAATAAGTTCATTTTCATACAGAAAAATTATTCAGAGTTCTTTACTCTTTTCCAACCAAAATTCTGTAAAATAAGCTTCAACTACTTATTTTGATTAGAAGTGATCATATATAAGGTTCAGTTCTGCTAGAAATGATGACCATACTGAATAAATTTAGCTTTTATTTTCATTTGTTGAATCGCTGCTGTTGACGGTTGAATAAAATAGCATACTGAGTAACTTACAACTTATTACTTTTGCAACTTAGTTTAAAAAGAGCTTAATTTTTTTCAAGTCTAATGAAATGTAGTTTTGATATTTCTACCAAAACTTCTGGAGCAGTTCCTCTCCTCTGCCCTATAACAGTGCATTATATAATGCATTTTTATAATTTAGTTTAACAGTATTACTGTGATTTTTTTACTTGGTGAGCCCATCAAGCCCTTTGCCAGCAGTGAATCCAGGAGCTGAGCCTATTGGTGGCAACAACTACAGAATTCCTCTGTGCCAAGTGCAACCTTATCCTGACATGACGAGGTAGCCCATGTGCTCATGCTACCTCTGTCACCTGCTATAAAATCCATCATCAGTGTGAGTCCCATAATCTGCTGTGTAAAAGGATCTGTGATTTTATTTAATGCTTTTGCATTACAAATATTTTATTTGGAAAACATTTGGCTTTGATGGAATCCAGGCAAAGCAATTACTAATGCCTATATTAAAAATGTACTACCTTAGTAAAATCATTAATGTATTTACATTTCCCTGGGAATTCCAAATGAGTTCCTTCTAGACAGGATGCAGCCATGTGGCACCAACTATGAAGCTAGATTTTGTCTTTTCTTTTTGCTCAGGTGCACTCCAGCAAGAATGCAAAAACTGAGGAATCTTAACAAGTCGTTCTTTCAATTATGACCTGAAATTAAACAGGCTATAAAAAGCAATTATATTTTTTACGTTAGGAAAGACTGAGCCGTGTATCCAAGTGTCACATTTAAGACCAGACACTGGTAATCATCAGAGGATGGCTGTGGATACTATGAGATAATGTCTATTTGTCGTAAGTGGGTGATATGTTGTGGTTTTTCTTTCTCATCAAAGTTCAAAGTTAATGATGTACTTCATGTTTTTATTGGTTCTACTGAAACATCAATTAAGGAACAAAACAGATTTTGGCACAGTGGATATATTCAATATCACATGGGAATAAGACCATATTTGTCCTATCATGCATCCTAGATTGTCTTTAGGGGAATTTAATACATCATTTCAGTCATCTGAAAGGAATCACTTCTTCATTACAGCTCATAACTTCAAACTCTAAAGTGTTAGTTGGAAAAGAATTGGCCCAATTAAGAGAAATATGATATTGGTACAAAAACACATATAGACATGTCTCAGAGATGATAAGATTATTTTAATTTTCCCATTTGCACTGTAATTATTTATTTTACAAATCTCCAGATCTTTTATTACTTAAACTCCTATGCTAAATCATGAAAAGAAGCTTAAGTTAGCAGTTTTCCTCTGCAAACTCTAGCTGCTAGCATCTGGTGAACATTTGGATACCTAGTCAGGTTTTATGGAAATGATTATTTTAAGACTCTGCTTCAACATGCCTGGACTTAAAAATCATCCAGGATCACACTCTGCACGTGTATGTTACTCTAGGGGATTTAAAAACTTGGTATTAGTAACAATAGTCTCAAGTATTTTGCATTTAAGATGACAGCTAGACCAAATGGATTGTGCAGGCAGGCTGGGCACCTGTCTGCTAAGGGCCCCGGTGCTGCCAGGCAGCGGCCGAATGTTTCACCTGTGGACCACCCCACAGCCAACCCCTTGCCCTTCTTTGCTCCTTACACTTACATTTAGACTTGGCTGGCCTGCAGAACTGAGTACAAATGTCCTTTCTTGTGCCCTCTTGTGGCACCCTGGGGGCTGGTTTCTGTCTCTTCACGGGATGTTCCTCTACTTCCAGTAGGGTTTCTGGAAAAAAGAGGGTGTTTTTAATCATGTTGCCTAGATATTTAAAAAAAAAGTATTCTAGAAATATGGTAGTTTAAATATTTAAACACTTGTGCTGGGCATAAACCTTAAAATCACCATCTCCTGCAGTTAGCATTGTGTGTCAGAAGACCCTTCACATCAACTGCCTGTCCTCATGTAGGAGCTGTTCACTGTGCGCACCTGCTGTTCAATGGACCCTCCTATGCAACACTGGTACAAAAAAACAATGCTAAAAGAATTTCATTGAATACATTTGAGTTATTACAAAAGACAGATTGCTTTTTAGTCTGTGCATCTTTGAAAGATTTGAAGAAGAAATTTTATTCCTTGATGTATAAAGGAATTGTTGTAAGAGTTGGAAACTCTGTACCTGTATATATAAACATTTGTAGCAATAAAGCAGCCTAGGCAATGCACTGAACAAAAAAAGATAGTATGAAAAAATTATCAAGGTGCATTTTTCCAGACCATAGGTGAAATTACACAACAGAAATGTGTGCACGTGTGTGTTTTATGTATGTGTATATAACTTCAATAATAATGCTATTGTTTAGAAAAGTTTAGGATATAATGGAGATCTTGTATATTGGTCAGGAGAGAATAATTTTATGTAAATAGATATGCATTTCTTTAAATTTTTTTACACATATGTTGCTTTCATTTTGATCTGGAATGTGTCCTGCAGGCCCAGTTTTTAAAGGCGTGGGCATTCATTTGGGGAACCCCTGGAAGGTGGAGGAATCTTCTGGATGGGGCCTCATGGAAGGAAATTAGGCACAGCATGGCATAGGAGATAGAATGTTGAAAAACAAAAAAGAAAAATGGGCACAACCCTGCTCTCATGGTGACTGACCACATTAAGCAGTAGTAGTATTGTGATGTCCTCCTCTCCCCAAATTTATTTTTTTTAGTTATGATGAAAAGGTACACACAATTAAAAGAATTTCTGAAGATCATACTTTTCATGTGTTATGTATCTATTTCAATTACTTTTCTCTGAAAAGCTGTCACAGGTCCTCATCCAGGTAATTTTAAAAAACACAACATCAAAAGCTCAGGAAACCTCAGAAAACCTCAGTTGTCAGTTTTAAACCACGAGGTTAACATCATCCCTTAACATTTACCATGTGTTTCCCACATATGCTTAATGGGGTTCTTTCCTCTCTATGGGCCAGAAAGATGTCTTCTGAAATAATCATTGGTTAAAAGATTTTTTGTGTATTTTTAATGTAGTGACATTTTTTTCACTTTTCTACTCATAACACTGTAAAAAAGAGGGCTGCAGTGACCACTTACTAACATTCAACCATCATGATGAGATCTGAAGGACACTGCTGGCCACACAGGCATCTGTAACAACAGTGTTTCCTTTTGTTTTACAACAATGAGCCAGAAAAATGACAGAGTCCTAAGTAACAACCATCTAGTCAGATTTTCTTTTATTCTCCACCTAGCAGCTGTATAATTAAATGCATGATCTCCAACCTTCACTCATTAGAGAATTTTACAGTGTGTCACTGATAAAAAATTGAGAATGAAAGGAATTAAGAATTAAATGGGTATACTTGCAATATCTGGCACTTACATAGCTAAGGACCATAAAGTGATTTCTCTAAATATATTGAGAAATATTTGTTTTTTGTAGGCAGGCATTTTGAAAAAGACTTTTAAAAAAATGAAGTACAAAGCAATAGATGAAACCATACAGAAAAAGAGTCAAATTCTCTTTGTGTAAATCCTTAAAAATAGTTGCCTATAAAAGTCATTATGAATGGAATTAAGAGGAGAAGAATGGTTCACTTCACTCTTTTAAAAAATGTTCTGCCCTGTGGAGATATTAAACACAACCCCAAGTCCTTCCACTTTATTCTATGTTCTTTTCCACAGAATCCAGGAGAGTTTATGCTCAGTAGAACACAGTGGAGAAGGCACAATGTAGTATTTGAAACTGGGTCACAAAAAGCCACAAAGCTGTTGCCTTCTTTGCTGGAATGCTGTCTTTTTCCTGAGACTCTAAGTCAGAAATCTGACTGCCTTAAGGCCAAAATGCAGAAGCCACGTGCCAACGCCCCAGTTGACAGTGCCAGCAAACTTGTCCTTCCTCCTGTCCTCCCCAGAGCACTAGGCATGTGTTAAGCTATTTAGAACCATTGAGATCAGCCAGTTTGCAAGATAAGTAAAGGCATGTCCTACCTGAATTCTTGACTTATGAGAGATAAAAATAAAATTTTCATTGTTTTAAGCTACTAAATTTTGATGTAGTTTGCTATGCAGCAGAGATAACTAGAATATTCCTTTACATGTATGATATTTTTACAAGAAAGAATTTTTAAAAATGAATGCAAGCCAGATCTCGTGGTATATGTCTGTAATCCCAGCAATCTAGGAGGCTGGGCAACTTAGGGACCTGTGTTAGAACCTGTCTCAAATAATAAAAAGGGCAGAACATGTAGCTCAATGCAAATTCCTGGGGTTCAATCCCCTGTACCACAAGAACAAAGCCAAAAAACAACCAGTGACAGCCAGAATGGCACTTTGCACAGAAATAAGCTTTTAAAAAATGTAAAGGTCAGTTGCTGTGTCATTTTCTTGCTGTATTCTCCATCTCATAACCTACCAGCTCTCCTTCCAAGGTTTCTGTGTCTCTCAAGCATTCCTCTTTGGCATGCCACACCCCTGTCTCCTCAATCTGTACCCTACAGCCATACTTAGGGAAAACGTAGAGATGCCCTTCCTTCAGAACTCTGGTTACTGAGCCCTTTGCCATTTTAATCTCAGTGTGACTATCACTTCCTCAGAAAGCTCTTTCTTTACAGTTCAATCTAAAGCAAATCACTCATTTTCATGTATTTATGAGCTAATTCTAATTCTACAAGTAATCATCCTTTCTTCCTTCCTTATGCACCTTATCCATTTACAGTCTGACTCAACACCTTTTCTTCTCTCTCCCCAACTCCTTCTTCACAGCAGGGAGCTTGTTTGTTTTGTGTACTAGGCCTAGGCCTGGCACATGGTAGGTGTTCTATAAATACTTGCTGAACTCCTTATAAATAAACAATTTTTGTCTTTTTGAAACACAGAATTTAGCAGAGCAAAAGAGTCAGCATTCAAGATTATTTTTAAAGAGCCAGAAATTGTAAACCATATTGGTATTTTAAAAAGCTTTGATGGTTCTGATTAGAGCTAAGTATATTGCTTTAATTTTGAAAACAGAAAAATCCACAAACAAAATCATACAGCATAAAATGTTTTTCAAAAGTATGACGAGAGCTCCCTTGTCAAATCAGATACTTTTAAAAGTGTATTACCATTCAACATACTTCTTTGAAATGAAGAATGTTCACTTCCCAACAAAATTTTTATTACGGCTAGTATGTGGTTTGTTTACTGGATAAGGAACAAACCTTAGGAAAAAGACTTCAGCACTGAATGTGTTGAAAACAGCATTTCATTTTTGGGGGGAATGGCTTAATGTAAGAATCCAGCATGAGATTTTTCTATTGATATATGATGACATTTTCTGGCCTTTGATCATCTTATTATTTGCAGTTTGATAATTCACATATGTGTTCATGAAATAAATGTAATAACTAATTAAACAAATATACTTCATCTAACATAACCCATAAACAATTTGTTTTGAGAAAGTTAATAAAATTATTCTAGAGATACCTTTATTCCCATGTTTAGTATAGCCCGATTTACAGTAACTGAGCTGTGGAATCAGTGCGCCAGTCAATAGGCAAAGAAAGTATGATGTTTATACACAGCAAGGTATTATTTGGACATTAAGAGAAACAAAATTAAGGTAGATTCTAGTAGATAGCCAGGGTAGGTAGCACGGCTGGGTCGAGAGGTTCCCTGAGATAGGAGCATGGCAACTAAAAGACAGGAATATAAAGCAAACGTCAGAAAAGCCAGGACACCTGGAATGTAGGACAAATGGTGAACAGGCTTGGGGGTGGGCTGGACGGATATAATTATGGTTACAGACTTCTTCTACCAGACTTAATGATGCCACAGTTTTGAAGTCATATCTTAGGCCCTGGGATTTGACCTAAAACCAATAGACAATCAGTAATGGCCAAATAGATACAGAAAAATAAATATGCGTGATCTCTAGAAAAACTATAAAAGATGACTGTAACTGCTAACTAATGGGTGCGCTAGCCTCTCCTCTGCTTATTGGGGGAGTTCCCATTGTTTTCTTTATCTTTCTCCAAATAAAGTTCCTTTCTACTTACAAACTGTCTCTTTGCAGTGTTCATTCTTTGACATTGGCGGAACACAAATTGTGGTTTGAGCTCTCTGGCATCAAAATCAGATCATTTGCAGAAGAGATGGCACTAAAGGTCATCATGTTGATGAAAATAAGCCAGAGTCAGAAAGACATCTGTGATATCTAAAATAATAAATGAGTAAGAAGGGGGAGAGAGAGAGAGAGAAAGAAAGAGAGAGAGAGAGAGGATATAAAAGTAGAATAGGGACTAGTAGAGAAGTGAAAGAGACTAGGATGAGGGAGTGGGAAGGGGTGATGAGGTGGTGGTGGTGGTAAAATGACCTGAGTAAGATATGTCTACACAAATCTGCCAAAACGAGAGTCATTAATCTGTATAACTAATATACACTGATAAAAACTCCTTGAATGATTAACATTTGATTTATAATTTTCTACAATTTAAAGTTGATATATTCTTATTAAATACCTTCAATAAAAATGTCAAATATATCCTAGTAGTCACTTATCTTGTGCAATAACTACATACTAGACCCCAGTGAAAAGATGCAAGAAGGAAATAAAGTGTATGTTTGGGATATGGTGAAGGTTCCAAAACACTCCAGAACCTCGGTAGAAAGAACAGTATGAGAATCAGACTGTGGCGGTGAGGGCTTGGATGAGCTCCACTTGCAGTGAGGAGATTGTAATGTCAGTGTTTTATTGTCCTCTCTTTTACCAGTGCAAAGTGAATGGCTCACAAGTGTTCAGAAAACATTCGTTGAATCAAACAATGTCATTTCCTGTGCCTTCCCTGAAGGAGGAATTTTCCTTCATCATTTTATTCTTTGAAAATCTAGTTCTGAAGACTCCTGAGGATTAATAGGCATTGGAAAAATTTAACTTAAGAAAAATGTAGGTTGATTCATCCTGGTCTCGTTGGGTCAGTGAAGAAGTCTGATGTAAAGGAAGGATGGAGAGGTACGTAGCAAGGAAGGAATGTTAATTGTGCGAAAAGTGACCTTTCCCCCATGGGCGACAAACACAATAAACACAAGGCACTGTGAACCTGGTGGTCTTCAGGGTCTGAGCTATAACAAACTCCTTTGGCAATTGGTATTGACTGGTGATGCTCTGAGCAAGAACCCCAGCAAAGCTGGGCATGAATATAAGGGAAAGGAGAGCTATGGTGGAGGTCAAAAGCCCACATAAATGCAGCCTTTTCCTCTATGTTTCGTGCTCTGGCTTATTAACCTTTTAGCTGTCTGATGATTCTCAGCACCCTGATGGTTCCTAACAATGATTATGGCTCTGGTGGGCTGTACTTAAGAGGGAGGCGGGACAAAGACTCTGCAGACTAAGTTCATTCTCTCCAGCTTTGACTCACCCATGGTAATTTTCTTTTCTTTGGGAGGGACTTCCATTCACACATGGGACCCCTGCTGTCAAGCCCAGTCACAGTGTTCACTTGTACTTGCCTCTAGGAACTAACAACAACAACAACAACAAAGTCCCAGACAATTGTTGTAGTGAAAACAATGGGGGCAAACAGATGCATGGCCGAATAAACAAAGAAGTACAACAAATTAGAGGATTTGGGTGCAGAGCTATTAGTGCATGGGCTGTTTTGTGTTGGAGGTGAGGCGGGATTTCTGCAGGTCCAGAAAGCTTGCTGCAGTTTCTGTGAAAGTAGGAAGGAGAGTGTGATGGTAGTGACAGAATTACGCTGCTCCTTTAAGTGGGGAAGGAAAGAAGGTTTTCTCTTTGGAGTTAGAGGAGAAAATACTTCCTCCCTACTTGTTTACTTGAGGGCACATTTATTGCTGCGTTGGCCTAGGATTTTTTTTTTCTAAGAGATTTCGTTATAACCAGCCTAGGAAAGGAAAAAAAAAAAAAAAAAAGTTAATCAGGGCATGTCCTGCCAGAGAGATTTCATAGGCCTTCTTTCCACTGGAAACCAGGTTAGAAAGAAAATGAAAATCAGAGCATATTATAATTGTACATGCCACTTATAGCCAAGTAGCAAATGCCAATTCATTTGGTTTTCCAAGAAAACCTTGGGTGACTTGTGTGTGTGTGAGTGTGTATGTATGTGCGTGTATGCCTATGTTAAGGAGCAACATTTCTTGCTATTGTCTAGCATGTAATGTCTTTGACATCCTGAACATTGTCAGAAGTTAATGAACTCAAAATTCAGCTGAAAGCAAATTCCAGGCAGGTCTCTAGCCACCCTAGGCTGATATGTATCTCTCTTCTTTTAAATATATCCAAGTAGAGAATTTGAAAACTTCCCCAGGAATCTTTTCCAGGGCGTATAAAGCCTTGCTCACTGGCAGTCAGATCTTTCCATCTAACTTAAATTCCTTTGGTTGTAATTTGAATTCACTTCCTTTTCTCTCATTAAAGAGGAGACAACTACGCCCAGTTGCCATTTCTCTAAGTATAGCTGTGAAACGCACACTGGAGCCTTCTTTCTTGGACACACACAAGTTCTATTTCAGATGTCATGTTTCTATAATCTGAATTTTTCTTTGTGATTTTGGCATCTAGCTTTTTTTTTCAAGCTAAGGTTACTTGCTGATAACCTCCTAAAATTGTATTTTTAGGAGACTTGGTCTACAAAAATTGACCTGTCAATGTATCACATTTCTGTAATTCTAGCCAGGCTTTATTGACTAAATCACAGCAATTTAAAGCACACTGGAATTTATACTTTATGCTTCTTTGGAATGGGTGAGGTGGTAGTACCAAGCAATGGATTATCCCTTCCCAGCTATTAACACATTGAAGAAGCAGTTTACTTCCTCATATTATTGTGAACAGGATCTTTTATGTACCTATAAAATAAATGAGAAGCACAAACAATTTTGAGGTTTTATCTACCTCTAATACTCAATAATCTTATGAATATGTACAAAGTATTATTTTGATCAAAACTAGAAGAAATTTTCCCTTAACTATCATTATTTTTGCTCCAATGATCAGTATATGCTATTCTATCACTGATTTCCCAACCAATAACTTCTAAATTAAGTTTTAATTTCTCTATTAAGATATAACTTACATATTTTAATATAATTTTAAAGTATATATTAAACATACGATTTTTTGTATGTGCTAAATTATTTTTGACTTATTATTGCCTAAATGTTTTTGTAAGGTCATTGTTACTATATATAAGGTGTGCATAGTCAAAATGCACAGTGAATGTTTAAATTTTAAAAACTATTACTGTCAAAAACATATGACTATTAATGTTCCTCAGAATGCTCCTCTGAGCTTTGAACACATCTACCCCATCATCTTACACTCTCGGAAGCTGTGCTGAAAGCCTCTGAATGCCTACGTGGCGTGATACACAGTCTGGTGGCTGCTGCTGCCCAGCACTGCCCACTGGACAGGCAGGCTCCCGAGGGCATTTCCGCGTGGCCTCATCTGCCTTATATGTCACATCTGCCACTGTAACTTCTGGATCTTCTCCAAATTCAAAATGACCGTCAACGGTAAACATTTTGAATCAGTTCAGGACATTGAGGCAGCCACAACAGTGCAGCAAAGGACACAAAAGAAATCTTCCAAAAGTACTTCCGGAAGTGGCAATAGCAGATAAACGTGCATTTGAAGCGAGGGGGATTATTTTTGAGGAGAAATAATGGGAGCATGTCTATCCTGCAGTTATTTTTAAAAATTTAAGCATTCATCATATTTTAATCATACCGTATATAAATATTTTTAAGTGGCTTTTTTCATTCTAGAAATTGAACCCAGAGCTTTTATACTGAGTTACATCTCCAGTCATATCTGTTTTGTATTATTTTGTTTTATTTTGTTTTATTTTATTTTATTTTATTTTATTGAGACAGGGTCTTGCTAAGTCACTAAGCTAGCACAGTCCTTCCGGCTTAGCCTCCCAGAGTTCTTCAAATAGCTCCTGGAAAGAAGACTGCAATTCTCAATGTCCGCTGTCTGCATGAATATGTCTCCTGTCTTTTAGGCCCTAGGATATTTAAAGCACATATTAATAAAATGAGCCCGAAAATATGATGATATAAAGTTATCCCTAGAAGATAATTCCTTTATCACAAAAATCTAACTGCTATAGACTTTAACCTTTTTATTACTGAAAGAATACTAAAAAGTATGGGTTTCAATAATGTGGTTGGCATCAATATCTTTCCCCTCATGACTATCAAGTCCCAATTTTCTCTTCATTTCCTTTTAAACTTTTTGCTGTACTTCAAGTTAAACCTACAAAGTCACATCAGGACTAATTATATTTCTTCCTTTATTTAAAAAATACCTGCTGCTCTATTTGCAAAGATTTTATAATACATGTGAATATTTCTTTGTTTCCACAGCAACTTGACCTTCCCTGTCTCTTTCTTAGAGTTATTTGCTTCTCTTTATCTTCCTTAACTTGACAGATGTGCTTCATCAAATCTAAGACCAACTGGGAATGGTAGCATGAGTCTGTAATCCCAACACTCAGGGAGGTTGAGGCAGGAGGACTGCCAGGTGGAGCCCATCCGGGAAATTTGGTGATTTAGGGAACTCTATCTCAAAATAAAAGATAGAAAACTGGTTGGGAGTGTAGCTCAGTGTGAAAGTCTTTTGTTTAATCTCTAGTACAGCAGGAAACAACAACAACCGAATATTAACTAAACAAGGGAAATCTGAATATAATACTTCACACATCAGAATAGACTATTTTGGTCAATTCAAGCCCTTCCTGTTCTATTACAAGGCAGTCACCAGGTTGTTTCTTGACGTAGGGCAAGTCTACTTAGGCTTTAAGCTGATCCCTTTGCTCTCTGTTGAGCATTGCCACATCCTGCCCTCCTCCCTCCTCTTGCATCCCTTTTCATCCAGGCTGCCGTGGTGGCTTTTGTGCCATGTGAACACAAAGCAAGTGTCCTAGACCTGCTGGATGACTCAGGGTCTTCTAAATAGTCTACTGACATTTAAATGCTTCTCTTAATATTTTTGTGCTATGTGTGTCACATACCTTGCATTACATGGCCCTGAGTAATATTTGCACTTTGTAACCAATGGGTGCGCTGACTGGCAATCACCCAACTTGGTGCTGGGAGTTACTGGCTAGCAGGGAAGATGGTGTGCTTGTTGCTTTCCTATCTTTGGAGTGACTTGTTACCTCCTTGCTGGCTTAAGGAATGCTCTCTCACACTCCTCTCTTTCAAGCTTTTCCTCTTCCTCAGTTCACCAGTCCTAGTCAATCTCTTTTTTGTCCCTCTCATTCTTCTCACCTCGTTGAGATCATCAACAAAGCAGGAAAGAGAAAAAAGAGAGGCAAGTGAATCCTTAGGAAGGTCTCTGCACCCATCATCTCAGTTCTCAGAAACTCTTCACCATCCTTTGAAGTTCTGGATGTGAAGTATTTCATTTTCCCCACTTGACTCAGGAAATAGATTTCCTTTTCTTGTTTCGTAGTTCAGTGCTCAGTCCTCCCTTGTATCCACAGGCCTGTTCTCTCACCTACTCTACATGTTTACCACTGAGCAGCTCATTCTGTTCTGACAAACTTATTCATACATGGCGCAGAGTGGTAGACAAGACTTAGTAAATTTACATTATCTCATTAAGTTTTAGCTTATATTAGTTTATGTGATATATGTTTATGAAGGCTGATTTTTAGTGAATTTTATTCCTGTGAAATTATCCAGCTGCAAATCTGTGTGTCACTGCTACTGTTATATAATGCCATTGCCTTGAATTCTGGGAAAGAAAACTTGAGATTAATGGGGAGTGCACACAGGGAATCTAATAATAATGATAATGGTATCTCTAATAGCAATGGTAATATGCTGTATGTGCAAATTAAAAATTAACAGGAAGAACATGTGTAATATAAAATCTATTAGAATTAGGATTTTTGTACTACATTTTGCTGCCTACTTCCTTCTCTGATAAATTCTCCACCTTTTATTTAATATTAGAAAGTGATATAAAATGTACTCATTCGGAAGCTACACTTGTCATATGCAAACTTTCAACATGCCTTCTTTTTGATAATCATAGCAGAGATCCATTGATTTAGTCTTAATATGATGTTAGAAGGATTGCAAGTAAGAAAATTTTTAAGAAGTTATATAGCATAATAGATCTAACTAGATGTTCTTTTAGTGAGAATTGCCTATTCATGGGTTTTGGGACTGTAGCTTCGGGACAGTTTTGGCCTTAGAGACCCTATCACAAAGATGGTCAAAGAAAGGTTTAGGTCCTAAAATAGTAAAGGATCATTATTCTAGCAATGTAGACTTAGAGATACGCAAATACGCCAGTCTGTACTAAGGGTTTTCTATTTCTAATCAAGTGTAGAACTCTGAGGAGACAGTGAGATGGAGGAAGTCATCAGAGTGATCCTCCCAAAGCCCATGACACTTACCTGCTTAAATAATTAAAAGGCCTCTTGCCTTTAGGATTAAGTGCAGGTCTCTGATACTACACCCATAGCCTAGCTGATATCTATAGCTTTTTTCTATTCTTGCCTTTTACTTCATCAATATGGAATTATATTCCCTCAGACAAGGAAGTCACCTGATCTCTCACGTGCCTTTTCCATAGGCTGCTACCTCTGATTTGCCAGGCAAACACGGATTTGGCCTTCATATTTTAGTCTGGATGTCATTTCTTCTAGAAACCGTTGCTTATTTTCTTGAGGTTGGAATAGGAACACCTCACATCTGCTCCCAAATGCCCGACTACTACCGGATCAGAACAGTGACCCTGGATGGGAGCTGTCTGTTCACATACTGCCTGTCCTTGAGTACTAGACATCCAAATGAGAATGGAATCCTGTCCGCTGGTATAACCTGAGTGCCTGCCACATTGTAAGGAGTAAGCAAAGCCAATCATTTGATAAATAATCACTTTCCCTATGCCTCATGTGAACTAAGAGCCTTTTTTGATATTTGAAATGTATCAATGGACACACACACAGTTTTTTCAAAATATTGTCTATGTGTGGTAATGTCACAGAGAAACTCAATAATCTGTAAAACTAATGTTAATAAATTTTAATAAAAATTTATCCTATAAAATAGACAAAATGCTCAACTCAGAGTCTGACATGTCTTTATAAGTTTTTAATGGTAATTATTATGATAAATAATATAGTTACTAATGCTAACTATATGCTAACCAATTATTTATGTTTTCAAAGTTTACCTCATTTTAATACAACAAATCTCTGAGAACTACTGCCATAACTACTTAATACACAAGGAAGATGAGGCACAGAAACCATGAGGAAGTTATCCATAGTGTTGGAGAACCTGGCCTCAGAATTCAAATTCAGACTGACCTCCAAACCTGAGTACTTATTCTTTTTATTATTTTTATTTACCATTCAGTATTCTGTCATCATCACCATCATTTTCAACATTGTAAGGCACTCAATAAATACATGCTAAATGAAAAGAAGCAGGAGTGAAAAATCTTCTGAGATGTTTTTTATGTCACTCATATGACGACACTAGAATTTGGTACAAATAAGTATACAACTACTTTTTAAAAAGTTAATGTTGGCTCACGTGGATTCAGTAAGGATTTCCTTACTTAGGAAAAAGGTTCAGTCTAAGGATGGAACTCTTGGCAGAAACAATGTTTCAGAAGTAGAGATCTCACTTCATAACAACTATCAGCCATAAGTGGATTTTCTCTGCATCTTAAAGAAAGGACTGCAGAATGGGATTAGAGTCTGTTGTCCTTCACAACCTCTCTGATTAGTTCTAATTTGTTTACAACCTTCCTATATCAAACTTGTCAGTTTTAAACTTTTTTTCCTGTAGTAGCATTTGTGAATTCCCAGCACTTATCCAAGAATGGAAGAAGAAGCAAGAAAATCCCTGTTCTCCACTCTGCCTCTGGCCCCATCAATTGAACGTTAACTGGAATACCAGCTCTGAGCTCCTCCCCCATCGTGGTGGGCTCGCAGCAATTAAAAGGCTGCAGCCTCGGTTCCAGAGGCCACCAGTCTAACTGGAAAGCTGTGAAGTGTGTAAGAAAAATGGGGAGAACGTAACACATGGTAGATACCTGGGGAATGACGGATCTTAAAGACGTAAGTCTGGTTAAAAGAGAGAAAACATTATGCGGCTCGATGAAGAACATCTGGATCTGCCTACGGAAGGGCATCATTGAAGAACCAAAGAACAATAACAAAATGTTGAGAGCTGGATAAGCCTTTACAGAGTGGCTACATTGGGCAATTCTACTGTCAACAAAGAATTTGGCCCCAACTTTTTTTCTGGTCATAGTTTGTAATAATGGGCACCAACACTTAAAGTGTAAGAATCCTCACTAGAGGGAGATTTTTTAGCTATGAACTTGAATAGGACTTAAGTTCCTTCAGATGTTAATTCATTACTAAGTAGCATTGTAAAAGTTACTTCATTTAGTTGGGGCTCAATTTTCATGTCTATAAGTAATAGGGTTTGATAATCTAATTTCTCATGTTACTTTGAGCACTAAGACTTAAACCCTAAGACTTGAAAAAGATTTCTTTTGCATTTTTGAATCTGTATGATCTTTTATGATGGATAATCTTTTATAATAAATTTTCAGGCTAAACTTAACTAATAGCAGAAGTTCTCTTCAGGGATTGTTTTAATTGATATATTGTATATTTTATGCATTTGTCTATTAAAAGTCAAATCACCAGATTCAAGATTTTATGACTAAAATAAAAATTGTCAGATATAAGCTGAAATTGAAAATAATACTGTCAGTTCCTTCCCTTAACACAAATCGAGTGATTTTGAAGACTTCAGTGAATAATGTTTGCTATTACTATATGTTTTGTGCTATGAATTTTGTATTTAATATGTGTCATTTATAAAAACAAAACCTCACACAAATATCTATTTATAACAAAACAGAGATTTAATTGATTTCCTAAGATCTATTAATTTACTAGTGAGCCTAGGAATCAGTTCCAGGGTTGTTCATGTACAAACTTACACACCTTCCCCTAGGAAACATTGTCTTCTTGATTTGAGAAGGATTTAAGATACATTGTTAACATTCCACTTTGGGCTGGCTTCCATATTGAGGTGGGAAAATTGAAAGTGTACATTAAAGAATTAGAACCCTTGGAAATAATCAGGATTTTGTATTCCCTACTATGTTTAGGGGAGAGAGTCAAATACCATAGCTGGAATTTAAAAAGGACTGAGTAATCTTATGACTAGTAATAGCATTTGTGGTCATGAGGACTGAGGAAAAAAATACAGAGAGAGAGGCAGAGAGAGAGAGAGAGAGAGAGAGAGAGAGAGAGAGAGAGAGAGAGAGAGAGAAGTAGTAAAGTCTTAAAGTTCTTAAGGTCAATCATTCAGCACCACAGGGTTAGAATAATATTCTTCCCTCTCCTCCAAGTTCAAATGTCATGCAAGGAAATGCTGAGGACTCTGTACATGTGGTGTAGCCACTAAGGTCACAAGTCATTTAATATATCATCTGCCAGTTTTTCTATACAGGTTTCTATTTCATTCAGCATTGTGGACAGAATGTGTGGATTGAAATTCTAATGATGTACTAAGTGTTATTTTTGTAGTGACACTTAAAAATGCACATAAAAAATCTATCAGATATACTAAATGAATATATGTACTAATAATCTTCACTTGATTTGCAGTTTGATACAAGTCATTTTGATAGAGTCCATGTCTTAGAAATAATTTTTCCAGGCACAATTCCCTGAGTTCTTGTTCAAGATATTGGTCTGATGGGTCAGCTTTCACAGGATGTAGAATTCAGATAAACACCATGCCTCCTCACATACCTAAAATTTAGAATATTCAGAGAAGACTGTTGTATATATTCACACACCAATCAGTTACAGTTGATAAGTCTACTGAAGGAACTATTACCCTACTCCCTACAAGGTTCCTTCAGATTCTGTTTTTATGAATGTGCTTGTGACAGAGCATGGTTGAGTGACATGTAGCACACCAGGGTTTATATTGGATTTAAATAAATATCACATAGAAGAGTTTGCTGAACGCACATTCTTAGATCTTTAGATGAAAAGGGTTGAACCACTGTAAAGCATTCTGAGAAGTGTCCCAGAGTAAATACGTAAGACCTTTTAATGCTGCCTAATAGATCTCATGAAATATGAAAATGTAATAATAGATACAATCTCCAGAGGTCCATTCATCTTGCAGATTTGTCTGGAGACTAAACATTTCAAGTCCTCGTCCCAACCCTACTTTTAGCATTCCTACTTCCTGGTGACTCAATCAGATTGTTTCTTTCAAGCGGAAGAATGCAAAACTAAAAGGCATGTCTTTGCTTATAGTCTCATTTCCTAAAATCCTGGAACAATTATTCTTTCACCATTGACAGTTTATGTAGTTCTGATTCCAACAAAATCTTGCTTGTCCTGAGGTACATTACATCAGGAGGCTGAAGACCATGATTACAAATGCACATTCTGGAAGCACAACATTTCACCCATATTCAAGAAAAGATGGAATAACATGGAGGACGGCTACCTCATTCTACAAACATGGAGTAAGATTCTCCATGGGAAGCCAGTTTCTGGAAATGGGACTGCTCCATACTCAGTGATGTAAGCCTACTGCTGCAAATGAATCTTTTCTCTCCACTTTCCGTCATTTTCATACCTGAAATATACACAAGACCTGCCATCTTTATCTTTAAAATATATTCTTCACATATTCACCTCTTCCCGACTCCACTGGTGGCCCACACGACCACCACCTCTCATTTACTCCATTCTCATCTGCCCCATTCTTAATCTCTACTCAGCAGTCTGTGGATTTATTAAAATTACTTGTCAGATCATGTCTCTTCTCTCCTCTCAAACCCTTCCACAGCTTTTTGAAGCATTTGGAATAAACCAAACTCCCTTTGGCCTCCCCAGTGCTGTGTGAACCGGAGGCCTCCCACTCACCACAACTCAGATCTGACTGCACTGGGCTTGTTTTACTACAGCCGCAACTATCAGCCTCTTGCTGTTCTTGAAACACACCCAGCTTACTGCCGCCTCCAAGGACTTTGCATTTGCAATTTCTTTAGGCAGGAATATTATTCTTTCAAGTTTTTAACTTATTCTGGTCTCAGCTAAAATCCTATTTTCTCACATGGGCTTTCCTTGTAAAATGGATACTCTTCTTCCTGTATGTCATTTTCCTGGTGACACTTGTTTGAAACTTTTTTGTTTTATTCTTTATTGTGTGTCTTCCCGGTTAAGTGAAAGCCCTGGTACAGGAGGAATTTTGTCTGCCTGTTGGTCTGCCTCCAGAGCCTACAGCCATAGGTCACATATTAAAGTCCAGGTGGACAGGTGAATGGTGGCTGGATGAATGGGAACACACCCTTAGGATTACAGCCAGTGAGCACGAAGGAAGCAGCCCACAGGGGTCAGTAGAGTGAAGGGTGTACTTAAGCTGTAAATCCCCCAGTTCCTCAGGTAGATTCCATTTCATAATTGCTTCTGTTGAAATTTTAGGAAGCACTAGTTACCTAAATCAAGAGCTCCATATGTCATTTGTTTCCTTAAGACCTGGAAACTTTATGGAATGGGCCTTAAGACTGCTTCCTTTTAGCCAGTGGGGCCAAATGCTGAAGCTTTACTTTCACGGTGGAGGGCACCCTTGGGGGGAAATAGAATATACAACCATGGTGGTGACATTGAGGTGGGTCAGGTATTAGGAAGTCCACTAGAGCACTAAGTCGAAAACAGATGGTCTGGATATAAAAATGATAGAGCTACTTGCATTACAGCACAATTGTGCTGTGGTGGTCTCTGGCCCACAAATCATAAATACATGTGTTTTTAGACATGTTTAGGGAGAGGTATGTCAGAAGCTCTCACTTACAATGTGAAAGTCTGAATTTGTCATCCAAGTGTATCTATGGTTAGATTTCCAGAGAATATGTTTCCCACTTGCTCCAATTTTTAATGTTAACCCGGAGATGCAACCAAATTGCCTTTTCTTTTTCCTTGTCCTCGGAACCACAAGTTCCCAGCATTCTGTCTTTATGTAGAAAACCAGATTAAGTGAAACATTTTCCCCTAATAAGATAAATCCTCTAGTGGCCTATCTGGGGCAAGTTGTATTCTCCTGTGCAACTATACTCAATAGAACACTGTTAAAAGTTTTCAAAATTGCATTTTCTTTACAAATCCACTTTCAGTGCCTGTAATACTCTTAAATGGTTATCCAAGCAATTACAGTTCCTTCAAACAATACTCTTGCTCCTTGAAAGGAAGATTAAGTAGAGCTCCCAGCAGCCGTCTGGCAGGGTACTTAGCTCACAAGAGGTTGACCAGTGCCCAGGATCAACGGCTAAGGAATGCTTTGTAGGGGGAGGGCACTGCAGGTCTCAGTGGTGCAGGTTTCAAGTAACCTTGCCTGACAGTTTATAGCTTTATTCCACTGAAGCTCATGGATTCTGTTTTAGGAGGTGCTAAACCAATTGCCTTTTAACAAGCATTAGCTTTACTGGTTTCTCTCTTCTTAGTCTCTTTCTTGAGAGAGCATCTGGCATCTAGCACATTCTTGGGGTAGAAAAAAGGAAGAAATGTGTCCTGCTCTGATTCCATCTTAAAGCAAAGAAGCTGCACATGGTGCATGAGATGTCTTTACGGGGTGGAATGAGGATGATACTGTTCTTGGTTAAATTCACCACACTTCATGCTGGTTACTCGGGGGCTAAGTTTTTACTTTTTTTGTGCACACTGGCAAATTACTTGATTTCTCGGTTCCTCATTCTCTTTATCTCTAAGATGGAGATAATAATGACTCAGAGGCCTGTCTATAATCAGGATTAACCAAGACGCTATTTGCAAAGCATATGACAGCGGCTCACCTCAAAATAGGGACTCTGGATGCCAGCTACTATTGTCCGAGTCTGAGCACTATTTTTTGCCTTGCTTAGTTGCACAGATTGTTCTCACAATTGGTAGGGCTTTCTTTTCTCTATATTTGAGGCACAAAGGTGACCAAAATCTTCTTTAATCAGCTGTCCTACTTCACTGGGGCCTGAGGGGTTTCCAGGGATGTGGGACTTCTTCAATGAAGTTGACAGAATCTAGGCAAACCAGAAAGATGAGTCGTCATATTTTTGGAAAGGTCTGTGCTTGATACCCTTCTGTGAATTCTTTAGAGTAGGTTGTCCTTCAAAAAAATAAAAGTGAATTTCTGAGGCTTTATGAAATTTGCCTTGCTTCTTGAACATCTTTTTAGATTTTTTCCCCCTTTAATCATCTCTACAGAGAGGAGGTAAAAAGTTAGTGCTGGTTTATGTGCTAAGAAAAAGTGGCATTCTTTACGCATCCTCAGGTACTTGGTTTTCAAATCAGGGGCTGGATATCCGGTAGGCCGAGAGGTGGACTATGGATAACAGTCAGAATAAACTAAAATGACTTTTAACATTGGCTTGGCCAGTATACCTTGCCAAGTGGTTTCCCCCTCAATTTTAAACAAATCAGTGTTAAATGGGGAAATGTAGTCCATATGTTGCTGATGCCCTCATCCTCAATTCACAGAAATGATCTCTTCTGAGGGGTAAAATTTCCAGGAATTGTTTAGAGTCTTTTTCCTTCAAAAAAGTGCCACTTGAATAGTCATGAATAACTCAAATTTTCTCCATAGTTCTTGGTGAGGGTAAGAAGACCTGGTGGTGGTTTTGTCTTCAAAAGGCCTCGATGCAATATATCCTGACCTCTAAAAGACCTCTTATTCTAAAATTTGACTTTTTCCTTTTGAAATGGGTACAATTTTTCTGTTTCACTCACTTTCAGGTTTACCTGAATTTAGTAGCCATCAATAAATCCTCAAGTATTTTTGTTAGTGGAAAGAAAGTCACAAACTAGGATTATCACTTCTACATATTAATGGTGCCAAAATGCCTTTAAAAAAATACCAGCTTTCGTTTGGAGACATAAGTCATCATTAGAGAGATAGATAAGAAATATGAGCCCTATTTTGGTGATTATTTTCCTAAAGATAATTTTGTCAAATAAAGAATCACACTCCTTACTTATAATTTTCTGTCCTATATTCACCCTCTGCTCTGAAAGTTAAATTCACATGTTTTTTTATGTTGTTATTAATTTGCTGCTGATCTCTGACGTCGTTCGTTTGTCAGTGGTCTAAAGACCAGACAGGCCTGAAATCCTTTGCTATTTATCAGGCTGTGTCCCCCAGGTATTAGGTCACCTCCATTTGTTTGTCTGGTGAGAACTAGCTTCCTCTTCCAAGTTTACAAGCCAGATTGGTTCAACACTAGAAGAGGAACCTGGAACTGACATTGGTTTTGCAGATGTGCAAAGAAAATCCCAGGAGTTTTGTGGGGGGAGAGGAATAAAAAAGGGAGAAAGTAGGATTTGAGAAGAGAAGAGAAAGTGTCTTCAGAAGGCTGAAAAACAAACCAATTAATCATAGGGTGACTATGACACTTGTTTCTATTGAAGTGACTCGATTTTCAGACTGTAGTTTAATTCCTTTTTATTATAACTGCTCAGCCAGGATCATATCATTTTTTTTCCCTTTGCTTTCTCTTGTGCATTGTTTTCCCCATTTGAGAAAGCTTTCAGATTGTTTCCTCACTGCTAAACCAGAAAAGGAAGTGATTTCAACTGGGAAATACTAGGAAGAGAAAGCAGGACCCGACCTCTGCAGAGACTGCCAACTAGAAAATAAAATCTGGAAAACAGTCTTGGAATTGTCACAATAAATTGCCTTATGTAGTTAAACTTTCTTAAGATCCTTCTCTGCACCGTGCGTAGTTTGAAGACAGATTTGCCTTTTTGAACATAGAAAAAAGTTAAAATGGCAAATGTCTTATATAGTAAGGCCCTGGCGTGAAGCCAGCAATTATATTTTTAAAATATATTTTTTCTATATCACATTTGCATCAAGAAATTATGATGTAGCAGCAGAAATTTCCAGACTCTTAATGGTGCATGAAGCACCTGCTCTGGACTAACATAAGTTAATTTTAAATATGAAATTCACCATTTGCCATTTCCTTGAATGAGGACCTGCTACTTACTTTCACTCACCTTATTCTCTCACCTATAGAATACGAACAATAATACTAATCATAATAATAATACTTGTGCCTGATGTGTCTGTGCCTAGCACGAACATTAGGAATAAAAGTCAACAGTCCAAATGCTTCTCTTGACAGCTAACCAAGTAAATCTTACTCATATAAGGGCAGTGGAAATCGCTTCTTTGTGCCTGAATTTCCTCAGGCTCAGTTCATTGAACATTATTTTGAACTTTGTTTATGGAGCAGTGGAAACTTAGCTCAACAATCTCTCTTTTCTTCTGACATGACTGCCACTCCTTAAAACAAATATAATTTGATTATTCTCTGTGCTAAGTACTTCTGTTGGTGCTGTGTGGGTTGGAGATAATGAAGTGGGTTTATTTTATTTGTACTGTGGCTTTTACTTTGCCACAACATGCTAGTCTCCATGAATGCCACTTCTCTGTGGGTGGAGTAAGAGAGGGCATTTGGTGAGCAGCCCAGTCAAATATCTGGGAAATATCCCAGCTCCATTGATGACAGCATGGCTGCTTCACTTGGGGATTCCCAGTTCATCTTTCTCTAGTTTAACAGAGAACCAAGAATTCTGTGGCTGTGAGACAACCTCTTTAGTCGAGTTAATTGTGGGTACGTGTGCATACCACACACTCATTTATACTCTTGACAAAACACAGAGCCAAACAGCATTTTAATGAGTGGATGGTTAAAAAAAATCAGTATTGTTTATTTGAATAGCACATATTGTCATAAGACCTTTTTCTCACTGTCTTACCAAAAAAGCCTTCTCGTCAGGCTCCCTTACAAGAAAAGGGAGTTAAGTGTGTGGTTGACAAGGATGCCCTTATGTGTTACTATTTCTCCTTAACTGAATTATTTGTGTGAAAAAAAAGAATTTGACATGAGGATTGAGCCCAGGGCCTTTATACTGAGTTGCATCTGAAGGATTTCATTATTTTATATTATTATTATTATTATTATTATTATTATTATTATTATTATTATTATTTGAGACAGGGTCTCAATAAGTTACTCAGGCTGTGCTCAAACTTGTAATCCTACTGCCTCAGCCTCCCAGAGTGCTGAGATTACAGGCCTGTGCCAGTGGGAACAGCAAAAGTTCTTTGTGTTTTAAGCTTTTTCCTGACTTTTTTCAAAAATATTAGACCAAAAGATTCATATTTTGTAAGAAAATTAATTTTTAGTCACTGATAATGCCTCTGTTACTCTATTCGTAACATTGTTAGTGATGTAAAGGCCAGGGAGGGTGGATGTGAAGTCAAATTCAAGACAGAAAGACTTGTGGGGTTTCTCTGGGTACTGAGTTTTAACTAAATTCCTCCTATAGATGTCTTTTAGATGCTTTACTTTCTTTTAAAGGTGAAAATGCACGAATTCCCCAAGTTGAATGTAATTATTGTGTATTGTAAATACACACTAATAAGAAAAAAAGCTGGGGGAAAAATAAAAGTGAAATGAGATTAATTTCTGAAATTGAGAATTTCTTAAGAAAGAAAAAGGAAATCACTGAAAAACTGATTTGATTCAATTTGAGTCAACAAATATTTATTGAACACCTTTTATAAGCCAGTGTATTCCAGGCCCTGTAAACTCAACTATGTCCTCATACTTCCAGAGCTTAGAGTCTAGAATAAAAAATAAATGTTCAAGGGTCAGATGTTAGAATGATGAGAAGATAGATGAGGTTAGGGGTGGGCGGAACATTAGACTGAATTCAGTACAGAGAAGAGGTTCTTAAACTTTCACGTGCATAGTAGTCTCTTGGGAATTCGTGAAGATGTAGTTCTCTGAATCTTGGGTAAGTATGAAGCAAGGGATCTTCAGGCCACAGTTGGGGGACATTAGTATAGTGGGCCAGAGAAGGGTGGTGTGCACACATGCATACATGCACACATACACACGTGCATGCACACATGCATATGTTAACTGACACATTGTAATTGTACATATCTATGAGGCAAGTGGAGCATTTCAATTCATGTCCATGGTGTATAATGAGCAGGTCAGAATAATTGGTCTATCTATCCCCTTCAGACACAAATCTTTTCTTTGTGTTAGGAACATTCAAAATCTTCTCTACTAGTTATTTCAAAATATTCAATTAATTGTTGTCAATGTTAACATTGTGTCCCTTTGTGCTATAGAACAGTAGAAGTCACTTTTCTTGTCCAGCTGTGCCTTGTACACATTAACCACTCCCTGTCCACCCTCCCCACACTTTTGTAGGCTATGGTAACCACTGACCTATTCTCAACTTTTTTGAGAAGGCTGCTGTGAGACAAAGTGAAAGGGAGTCACCTTTCCAGCAGGTGGCTAGAGGGGGCCCATTCATGAAGGCAGAGGGAGCACAAAGAGCTGAGCAGACACACACAGACAAGTGGTGTTCCTCCCAGGACCGTTAGCCAGGTGGTCCAGGGAGAAAGCTTAGTTCTATTGCCTCCAAATGTGGATCTGAGAAAAGCAACATTTCTTAGGGTTGTGCTCTCAGGTGAGCATTTGGAAAGCATCGCCTCATTTTTCAGACAATATTTCTGAATACTAAAATGGGCATACAAAGAATGGAAGGAAGGAAAAAAAAGAATTAGAAATGAAAGAAAGTATGTATGCTGGGTCTAATTTCACCCTCGGGCTCTTCCCACTTCTGGAAATGGAGTGTTTGGAAAATGCCACCATAAGCATAATTGGGTGTTATAATTAGAAAATTATCTTTTCCTAGAACATTTACTGAAATTCTGCCGTGAATTGTCACCAAGTCCTTATGGAGCTCTACTCAGCAGAGATCAACTGACGTGAAAGTGCAACAGAGTTTCAAAAAATCCACTGTAAAATCTCAAGTATGTGGAAGGAGTTTGTTGTGCTTCCCAGTATGTTTTTTTTGTTTTCCAAAAAAGAAAAATCCTACATAGATTAAAGCAGGCTAGAGGCAGTGGGCTCTAGCCGAGGGAGGAAAGTTTTTATCGTCCAGACAATCCAATGGGGGATTTTCTGGCAAGGCGAGCCAGTGGGCCAGGTTGGAGAGGTGAGTATTTTAGCTTTTCATGTGGTTGAAAAGGAATGAAGACCCAGAAATGAAGGAGAAATGAGGAATTAGTGATAGATACTCCTCCTAAGTTATATCTCTGACCACAGCCTGTTCCAAGGCATCTGCTGTCTCCTATAGTTTGCAGTTCTAGAATAAAACGTGTGCAGTGCATCCTCAAATGTGTGTGTTCACTATGTAAGTCACCATATATTTAAGCAGAGGGTTGGGGACAATATAAGGGCTGCAAAGGTAACACTCCAGGATTTTTCTCTTATTTTTTTCTTTTTAAAATGGGTAATGAGTCAGCCCAAAACAAAGAGAGAAGAAGTTAGACAAAGTAGTTCTAGGAATGTGTATTATAGGGGTCACAGATGAGGCAAGGGGACATGGGGAGTTCACAGCTAAGAGTGGAGCTCTGGACTTAGAGTCAAAGGTTCAAATCCTTTTTGCCACTTATGAACTAAACGATATGCGGTAGTCAATAGCTCTTTGTCACACTTTCTATGTGTACAAAACAAGTAACTTTCAGTGGGTTGTTCTCACTCTTTTCACATTTCTACCTGATTTTGCCTTTATTTCTTCTTCACTTATGTGTAAACTGTTTTATGTTTACTACATTTTCTGTCTCATTATACACTGTCTCAAATACCTTGGGACCAACGAGAGCTAGACATTAGAAAGCATATCTGTGACTCAGTCTCAGGCATTACCACCCTTCAGACTGATGTACCATCTCCCTTACTTATGATTATCCCATTTGCAGTGATTCCAGAACCTCTTATTACTCACCAACAGCAAACTTCATAAACTTTCTTAAGTAGTAGTCAAATATGTTATTGCAGATGTGTGAAAGCCAGGTGTAAAAGGTGAATTCATTATTTGGAAAAGACATGAGAATAGGCACACCCAATAGACCCACAGGCTGATAAGGAACCTGGCTGCCCAGAAGGAGGTCGGCAGCAGGCCAGCGTGCAAAGCTTCATCCATATTTACAGCTGCTTCTATAATAAATGCCATTGGGAACCTATAATAATTCATTAGAATCATTAGATTATCATTGGCATTGGGTCTCATAAGAGTACAAACTCTACTGTGATCTGAGTACTCAAAAGATCTAGGTTACTGCATGGGAGAAGGTTGTGCGCCTCTTAGGAGAATCTATTGCCCGATGGTGTGGGTGGAGCTAAGGCTGTGATGCTAGCACTACCCCTGACCCGCACCACCCCCATCCTTTCCCTGCCCCATCTGTGGAAAAACTGTCTTCTCTGAAACTAGTCCAGGTGCCAGAAAAGGTTGGCGACCATGGCTCTATAGAGAAGGTAACAGACATGCTTCATACTGCAAATCTTAACCAGCCAAGGATTAGGCCTGTTTCTTATGCTCAAACATCGATATTCAGTAGAAACATAAGACCATCCGTGTGCAAATATGTCTAAAGTTTTAGAATTGTAATGCCGGAATTTTTTCAGGGTTGAGCATTTTTCTCTATTTTTCCTCAGCACTTTCTGTTTCAGGAAATGATCCTGAACTTCCGTTTCTTCTTAGGTAGGTTCTAGGTAAGAAAACAAAGAGAAAAAAAAGTCCACCCTGGAAACAAAGCTGGTTTTCATTGTGAAAATTCTGTTTCTACAAATAAGATTGTGTTAGAAAAAATAGAAGACATGAACTGGAAACTAACATCCTTTCCAACTGTCAAAAGTTTACACTGTAACTATTTTTCCAGTGCTAAGGAGGGCAAGTGAAAACACAATCCTGTGGGTTTCTTTTTTTATTTGGTGGTGGGGGTGGGGAGGGTGAGCTCGTGGGGAATGCAAGAAAGTGTTGACCTTTTCCTTTCCAAAGTGTGTGTACAGTCTACACATTTTTTCCTGACATAACAGTAAATCATTTACCTGTCATTTGGTTCTCTATGGTTATGACAGTATGATAAGATCACACAATTTGGCTTTCAGTGCTGGTGGGGCGGGGAGAAAGGAACCCTCCTGCACTGCTGGTGGGAATGTAAATTCATACAACCACTTTGGAAAGCAGTATGGAGATCTCTCAAAAGACTGGAAATAAATATCCCCTTCGATCCAGCGACACCCCTCCTGGGAATATACCCAAAAGGGCCAAAACAACACATAACAGAGATATATGTATACCCATGTTGATAGCAGGACAACTAACAATAGCAAAAATATGGAAGGCACCAAAATACCCATCAATAGACCAATGAATACACAAACTGTGGTATTTATACACAATGGAATACTATGCATCTATGAAGTCAGACAGCGTAGAGGCTTTTACAGGCAAATGGAAGAAGCTTGAGAACATCATGCTTAGTGAAGTGAGTCAGAAGCAGAAGGTGAAACATCAAATGGTCTCTCTGATATGAGAAACCCAGATCACAACTTATACAGTGAAAAACTAAGTGAACCATGGGGGTAGGGCGGGGAGGGAGGGAGGGAGGGGTGAGTATGGGAAGGGACAAAAGGAGAGTGGAAAAGTCCTTGTCACCTTGACAAGATGCGTATGTGCACAAAATGCTCAACTTCATTGTAAATGTTAAATTTTACACTTATACTTATCAAAATGGGGAAAATAAAATAAAATGCCAAAGATATTTATAAAAACATGGGATAAAAAGAGAGAAGCATATAATACATGCTGACAAATATATTGACATTTCAAAATAAGAATTACAAATTCTGTAATGTCAGATTTCTTCTGTGCTGTGAAAATAATAAATTGAACTGTATAAGAAAATAATTTTTTTTATCTTCTGCTGTGTTCATTAGGGTCAAAAAGATCATACCATACCTCAGATCCATTTATTCATCCCTAAAATAGGGACGGTGGCCTCAATACACAAGTGAACTTTTGACATCTCATTTTAGGGACATACACCATGTTCTTTAGCAGATCGAATCGTCTGCCTTGTGTTACACTTTTCTCAACCAATATGTTGATACATATCTCTCTGGGGAGCTTTATAAAAATGCCATAGTATGAGATTTTCCCCAATATTCAAATAATTTAAGTACAATGAACGAGAGAAATAAATAAAATTAAATGATCTGTGGTCCCTTCTTCTGGACTCCAGTGTTGTCTTTTAAGACAGCATGCAAATCCTAGTAAAGAAAGAACCCTTTATTTACCACTGGGAAGAGTTCCAGTGGCATAAGTCAGTAGCTGGGAACTCCGAACATAGGTTGCCATAGCGAAGTGATGGAAGCAGGGCCCCCAGGGGCTCTTAATTCATAATAGGGGCTCTATAAATTTGCTAAATGAACAAGTAAACTCTTGCAGTGATTCCCAAACTGGGCTGGGAAGAATGTCTGAGAGATTCTAATGAGAAACTAGGTTTTTCTATCAAACAGTCCTTTTATTATCTT
Source organism: Ctenodactylus gundi (assembly GCA_004027205.1). Taxonomy (NCBI): domain Eukaryota; kingdom Metazoa; phylum Chordata; class Mammalia; order Rodentia; family Ctenodactylidae; genus Ctenodactylus; species Ctenodactylus gundi. Next base: position 834,490 of record PVKB01000107.1, read on the forward strand.
GTCCTTGGTGCTGGAAGCAGAATACGTGGGCCAAAGGAAAAGATGTAGAGAACATTACTGCTACCTATTTGTGAGACCTAAGGTCTGCCTGTCTCTTGTGGAAGTGAGCTCTCAGCCCCCTTCCTTGCTGAGCTTCTCTCCCAGTGATTAATACCTTATTTCTCAAACTCCTTACATCCAGTGCCAGCTCACTGTCCTAACCTGACCACCTGGCCTCAAGCTGCTCTCCTTTTCACTGGATCCTTGTTCAAGATGGCCTGCCTCAGCCTTTCTTCTCCTCAGCCTATCAGAATTTCTGCTTCATCAGTTTGGGTTCTCACTGGCTGGGCAAGAAAAGGAACATCCCTTATCACTCTTCAAAGTGTATGTACGAACTTTACAAGACACACATCAGTAGGGCAGAAGTGTAATGGTCCGAAGTAAGCCAACTCAGACTGTGGGAATTCAGGAGGGCTAGGAAAATGAGAGAAGCCTGGCTGGCAGGAGGTGTGAAGGTCAGCTGGTGCCATGGAGGCTGTTTCCTATAGCCAGGGCTGCAGCCTGTGCAACACAGCCCTGCTATTTACTAATACCTTTGTATATCTTGTTATATATTTTTTTTGAGAACAGGTTCCCTAAATTTCTATACTTATATACCTGTCCGCTCTTTGAGTATCAGTTTTCCCAAACTGTTATTAAGTCTTGTAATAGTTTTTCTTTGAGCTGAATTGAGTTTATGGTTATTTGGTGAGATTGTTTTTATTTTTCATTCAGTTTAAAATCTGAATAAGAAAAGCACTATGCTTGAAGCATGACTTTTATTGTGTAACTACTTATGGATATGTAGTGATACCTGCTTTAATTCTGCATGTAAATATTTTATGTAACTATTTATATAAACTGTGGCTTTTACTACTGTTATGCATTGTAATTTTGAGAGTTTTAAAACTGTGGCATCTCATAAAAGAAGCTCATTTAATGATGTTTTTGTTGAAAGATGGTGTTGAAAAGATTTAAGGACAATTTTCTTTTGCTACTGTTGGCAGCCATCCGTTTAATTATTAAAAATTATAGAGCAGAACTGAAAATACATCATGGAGTATTTATCAATTTTAAGTAACTGGAGAAACCTGGGTTGTCTGGGAACAAGGTTTGAGAATTATTAAAGCATAATCTCAACAGAGTAATCCTGAAAGGAAAGCTCAGTCCTTCCCACTCTTGTCTGAACTCTGCTGGGCAGGCCTGGGCATAAGTGTGTGAGACCTTCTTCCAGGTCGCAGATGGCAGCTTTGGTACTGACACAAAGTCATTAGGAGATTCTGCTAATGACTCCTGCACTCCTCACCCTGTAATAGGCTTTTGTAATTTGATCAATGTGACAAAGCCAGATGTTTCTGATTTAATGCCTACAAAGTGCAGTGTGGTTTGTGAAATAACAAAAATAGAATGAAAGAAAATGATGTCCCCCCCAACCCCACCCCAGTTAGGACAATCCCTAGTGATCTCCATCCAGTAACATTCGCATCAGTTTTCCTCATTTCAGAATCTGGCATTCTTCTTTAGAAGAGTAGAAGTTAAAGGCTTGACCTCTGCAGCAGCTGCTTGGGCAGTTATCCAGTCTGCTATTTACCACCTGTGTGAATTCTCTGTCTTAGTAGGAGGGGAGACAGTACAAACACTTTACAACTGTGGGATTTAAATGCGTCAATGCAACACGTGTCCAGGTGTCTTGGTAACCCAATTTAAATAGAGCAGCTAGAACAATTCTTTTTTATTTCTCCAGGTGGTGCCTGGGGATGGATGCCTCCCTCACACTATGCACACACTACCCCTGAGCCTCTCCTCTAGCCCCACAGCAATTCCTTTAAAGCGCGATTGGATCATGCATTCTATTTAGCTCCTTCACTGGCTCCCTGTTTCCATTATGGTGGTGCCAAGGCCCTGATGACAAATCTCTGCCACCTTTCTGGTTTCAGCACCCGCCGTTCCTCTTGCGGACTCCGCTTAGGTCCTGCTGGCTCTCTTGTTCACCATGTTTTCATGGCTGGTCCCTCTGAACATTCACTAGAAATTCTCACAGCTCATTCGCTCATCTCTTCTAGGTCACTGATTGAATGTGACCTCTACACCATGGCTTTTTTGTTTTAAAACCACGTCTTTCTGGGGGGAAAAAAGGAACTTCACCTGGCAACACTTGGTTGCTTTGCTTTACTTCACTTCTCTCTTAACCACGTGGCACCTGACATTTCACGCCTCCGCTTGTTTGTTCGCTAAACCAGCCTCATGACAGCACCAGCTTCATGATGGCAAGAGGCTTTTCTCCCCGTCTTTCCTGCTGAATATTTAACATTGAAGATAGTGTCTCACTCATTTATTACAAAATGAGTGTTTGCTAACTGAGGGAGTGAATGGTGAATGACAGCACTTAGGAGCCTGTGGGGACACCTGTCACCCTCCTCCTCCCGCTCATCTTCATTATTATCTCACATGAATTGGCATCTCTGCGTTACCTCTGGAATATTAAGTAGCTTAAAAAATCTGGATTTAATTGAAAATAGCAGCTTCTTTTTAAATTATGTTATCTTTGGGCCCTAGTCATTTCCCAGCTACTGTTTACTAGAAGCCGTTAGGCTGAGTGGATTTTGTTGCCTTTCTATTGTAACATCTCCAGAGCGCCTCTGAGCTGGGGAAGGACTCGCTTCAAAGCTCTGAAGTGCCTGAGCGCGGCGTGCTTCATCTTCCTTCCTTCATTTTTCTTACTGTTTTGGACTTTCTGAGACCCAGCCTCTATTTCCACCATCATGAAAGAAATTGATTTTATTCAAAAGGAGACCTCAGAGTTAGCTGTTAATGACTTAAACAATCATCTCTCTCAGGAATGTTTGAATTTTGAGACAGGGCTAGAGCAGGAAGTACTTAATCTGAAGTTCAGAATCTGGAGTAGCTGATGGTAGGCAGACCTTCCTCGTGACTTTCAAAATAACATTACAAGGGAGAAAATTTCTTTGGTTTAAGCATAGATAGTGGCTTGAATCATCTCATTCTTATTTATAGGTTCTTGTAACAAGAGAGGTACGAGAGGACAGAGGATATCAGTGGGCCTTAACAGCGTCAAGGTGCTTCCAATTAATGCTTCCCTTTCTTCCTAAAACTGCTGCAGTGAAAAGCGTGTGTGATTAAGAAATACTAGAGCTCCACTCAAAGGGTCTCAGCCATCATATATGTGGGTTGATCTCTAATGATCTCTCAGATCTAAAATGAATGACTTCTGGAGTTTCACAGTTTGATAGCTGAGAATTTTTTTTAATGGAAGAGAAGAGAGTGGGCATAAGTTTTTAAGTGCCATGAGTGACAGTGCTATGAGATTCAGAAATGGGGTGACAAAGGGCCTTGCAATTCAAGAATAGTTATTAAACTTTTACTTGTAAAAGGACAAAATTAGGAGAATAAATCTCCCAGCCAGTGAAGCCTCTCTTTACTCCAGTTTCCTTTTCTTTCCCCTACAGAGTCCGAGACGCCAGGAAATAAAGGAGAATGCACTCAGTCTTGGGCATGGCCAGTGTCCTGTTGGCCACATAGGCTCTACTGCCAAAGGACCTGCTTCTCTTTCTCTATGATGAGAAAACAAAATCTCACCCATTATGTCTGTGGTAAAGCCTTCAGAAGGGAAAGTTTGCACTGTGTCCGCCCATATTGTGTTTGGCACTCGTTAGCCCCATTATTTTTCTCTTTTCATGTTTTAAATGGGTGAAATTTGCTAGCAGAAAGGAAAACACAAATCCAAGATCTTTCACTGTGTATACATTCTGTGAAAAGTAAATTGAAACCAAATGAATTCAAGGGTGATATTTTTCTTAATAGACTCGTGTAGGGACAAGGGCTGGTTCCCAGTTCTCTCATCTGGGATCTTGCTGTGGTGGTGGATGCTTTCAGGGAAGTACGAATGACCTCTGATTCTTAACAGAGCGAAAGAAATTCATATAATTGTTTCAATATTTCTCTTGTTCTGTCTATCTTCTTATAAACGAGCACTTCTGACCTTAGGAGCCCATTAAATCCTGAAGCCATGGAAGAAAGGGTGGGTAAAACCTGTACTTGGAAAACAACCAGAACTTTCTGAATGTAAGTCAGCCTGCCTGTCTGCAGGCATGGAACTTCCACAGAGTAGGCAAAACATCATCCAAATACCCAGAACACATACGGCCAGTTCTCTCTCTCTCTCTCTCTCTCTCTCTCTCTCTCTCTCTCTCTCTCTCTGTGTGTGTGTGTGTGTGTGTGTGTGTGTGTGTGTGTGTGTGTGTAAGGGAGTTTCTGTGTGGGTGCAAGTGGCCTCCCTCAAAGGATGTCTCAGTGACATTCTGGTAGTGATGGTGTGTCTGAGTTTGCGCCTCTGCAATTTCACAATCCATTAGATTGGGAAAATTAGAGAACACTCATCTTTTGTCTCAAGGTTTTGTTAAAGGTGCCATAAAAATGGAAGAGTCAAACTGACTTGGCACTAGGAATATCCCCTCATTCTCTCTTCAGAGGGTTGGAGTTGGGCCTCTGAGGCTAGTAAAAGAGCGAGAGGCAACTCTGAGGATTTCTGTCCTCCCACTGAAGAAAGCAGGAAAACACATGCTCTTTCAAAAAGTATGTGTCCTACATCCCTGCAGGGACAGAGGAAGGCAGGGCGTTCATAGGCAGTGTCACCTAGAGCAGCTGCGATTCTCACCTGGGTGGTCTCTGGGTTTCTTTCAGTCCCCTTTCTATGAGTACTAGCTGTGGCACTGGAGGGTGCTGCTTCACAGCTGAGTTGGATTCCCCAGCATCACCTAAACTAGATGTGGTGGCATACACTTACAATCCCAGCATTTGGGAGGCTGAGGCAGGGGGACTGATGTGTGTTCAAGGTTAGCCGGGGCTACATAGTGAGTTCAGGACCAACCTGGACTACAGAACAAGACTCTGTTTCAAGAAAAACAAAAAAGTCTTTTGATCGAAGCTCTGAGATAATTTTTCCATAAGATTATCTGGAAAATGCTACTCAATTACATTAGAATAAGTAGCCTTTGATCATTCTCTTGTCCTAACCATTGGGCTAGATTTCGCTGAGCACATATTCTCTGATGCAAGACTGGGAAGAGAACACAGGGATGCTTTAGTCCTCTCAGTTTTTCTCTGTGAAGATGAGAAGACTGAAGCAAGGAGAAATTGTGATCCAGCTGTCCAGGGTCACATAGCCCCCCTGAGGGAGAGCTAGAACAGGAAGGGGATCTGAGCATGTGGGGAGACTGGAGGGCAGGGACAGGAAGAGGAAGTACAAATGATTAAGACGTGATGTGCACCAGTTCTTCAAAATGAAAATGTAATTTTTACGTAAAAATACCCAACACTGATTGTGCCACTGGAGCTCCAAGTGTCATTATTATGTATTACAAACATATAATAATAAAAATAATTATGGGGAAATTATATTTTGGAAGGTAGACTGGAAACACTAAAGATCAGTCCAGAGACTTGTCATAGGTAAGTAAATATGTCAGTGAAGGCTTGGTCAGGAGTTGGTGGGTGGAGAGAGTATAGGTGGGAAAAACAACTAAGTAGAGACTTTAGGACTTGGGCACTCCTAGGCCACAGAGCACAAGTGACGTGGGAGACAAGCCCTGGGTAGCCATAAGGTATGCTAAGGAGAAATGACATTGTAAATGAAATTAGGGCTTTTAAGAGTTTTAATTTGAACATTACCACATGGGGAAATCGAGAAATTAGCCGGGAGGAATTCTGTCAGTGATACTTGCTCCTGCTTTACCTCTTCTACCTCACAATTGGCAAGGCACACCCTCCAAATGTTCACATTTGACTTATCTTTGAGGCCTTTCCTCTGCAAAGGAGCCTTCCTTGACAGTAGAACCTTACACTATACTTCCTTCTAATTCTCTGAGCTCAATATTATTTGTATCACTTGTTAAGCACTTATTGATATGCTATTGTAAGTGGTCTTTTTTACTTGTTATTAGCACCAACATTCATCATTTAGTTAATATTCTTTTCTAGGCAATGGGAGCACTCCAGTGGGAGAGTTACATTGTAAATAACAAATATACATACAATTCAGCAAATCTACAAAGTGATTTTAAATGGAAACAAGTGCTAAAGAAAAATGTAACTGATTCATAGGATAGAGTTTGGGAACTACTGTTTGGTTACTTTTATGGAATGAGTCAGCTTCCAGTTGTGAATGTTTTCCTCTCTCCAACTAGATTATAAGTTCTGTGAAGGCAGAGATCAGACATCTGTTCTGTCAGCATGCTTCCTTACAGAGTGCCCTATACAGGCAGGTTGTTACTAAATTTCTTTTTGGATCAGTGAGTGACTTGAAGTTTTACTGCAAATCCTTCTGACTTTAAGGTTGGTATTGCTCTTACACTAATATTTGTGTTTTCAGCTGACCAGTTAACCTCCATTGCTGTTAGAAATTGGGTAGGGGGGTTACAGTTTGATATGAAGGGGGATATAAATTATGAGCAAAGAAAAAATGCTCAAACGTGGATCCACAAATCCTCTGAGACACAGGTCTAAGCAGCTGCACTGAGTCTTAGATATTTCAAGCTTTTGATTATCTTTTGCCAGTGGGAATTTAAAACTTCCATTGTTAAAATTGGGTATTTCTCAAGCTTCAGTAGCTCTTAGGTGCTGAAAGATCCTCAAACCACGTCCCTAGTGCCGAAACATTTCCAGTTAACTCCCTAAAACATGCCTTTATCTCAGCTTTCCCCATCTCTTTAGGGGAATGCCAGTATTTTAAACAATTTTGTTGTTTGCCTTTCAACTTTCTAATCTGAATTCCGAGTCATGAACCTATAAAGTTTGTTTGCAGATGATATCATTCCACAACAGTTTCTTTAGTGTTTTGTGTTGTGAATGGGAAATATTTCTTTGCTCAAGTTGATACTTAGGTTTTGTTTGTGTATGTTGTTTTGAATTTTTGTATTTCAGGTGGGGGGTTATAGCACATTGAGAAAATTATTATGTAGTGTTTTTAAATGCAAAAAAACTGAAGGAAAGAGTGGTGTAAGGGGGAAAAGGGAAAATATGAAAAATATATCTGAATCAGCAGGTATGCCTAAATCTATCACATAATTTCAGAAATAATACCCCCATTTCTGATGCGTTAGTTATGACCCTGAGCTCTGGTGGTTAGAATCCTTTGCCAACATGGCTGATTTCAGTTTCTGTTAGCATGGTGCATTCGTTGTCAGTGGAAGTCAATGATGTCTGCTCAGTAGTTCTGCAGAAGCCCAGGGAGGTCTAAGATCCCAACAGCCATGGTCCAAATGCAAACAGGCCTCCAGTGGTGCTGGGCCCTCTGGCTGGCTGTCAGCTTGGAGGCATAGTCCACCAGCTGTGCTCTTCCATCTTTGCTTTCTCCATTCTGTCCTGCTTTTCAGCTCCCCATTGGCTGACCCATGTTGGACATTTCCCTGTGGGCCACTCCTGCTGGCGGCGCCCTGTGAGCATAAGCTGACGCTGAGACTAGCTTTCCCTGGCCCAGCTTCTCTTGGTGGGAGTCCCTAGCAGATCCTTTCTAGCTCTGTGGGTGGGACCTGGACAAGCTCTAATTCTTGTTCCTCTTGAAAACATCTGGAAGAAGAAACTGTTTTTAAATATTCAGGAATGAAAGGGAAGTGCTACAGAAGTTAAAACTTCTGATGCATTCAATTTGTTTAATGTTGATGTTAGGCTAGAAATAGTTAGACATCTAGAGTGCATTTAAAGAAAAATTCCTTAACCTTTCTTTAACTGATGTAATTGATTGAGTCCTTATTTGTTATTTTCTTCAAAAATATTCAGTGATTCTTGTGTACCTAACAGGGGCTTAGTTAGGTATTCTGGATTCAGCAGTGAATAGGACCTTTTTTTTTTTTTTTTTTTCTGGTGCTAGTACCGTGGAGTACCATGGTGTTTATGTTTTGTGGGATACATGTGAAAAAGAAGGAAATCTACAAACAATTAGAAATTATGGTAAAACTATGAACAAATCAAAGAAATGTAGGAGGAGGACAGAGAAGAGAGGAAAGAAGGGAGAGAGGGAAGAGAGAAGGTGGGAGAGGGAAAGAAAAAGAGAGCCTGACTAACTGGTCTTCTGATTTCTGATTATTTAATATTTTTAAAAGAAAACTGACAACTGTAGACCTCAGCTGTAGAATAAATATTTAAGAAAAGCCATTTTCTTCTGGAATTTATTGATACAAAAACAAGAGACTCTCACAATTCACTTATTTTAATTATATTTTTTCTTATTTATCATCTAAAACAGCTTTATTAAAGAATTTAAAATTTAAAAACTTCAGATTTTTCCTCTAAATTCTAACTATTTTTCTTTCTAGTCTTTTGAGATTACCATACTTTGTTACAACTGCTGTGTGTAAAGCAAAATATTTCATTAATGCTTTTTGTTTTATCACATATTAAAATATTTCAGACACATTGAGTTAAATAAAATGTATTATTGATATTCATTTTACCTATCTAGTATTTCTTTAAATACTGAAAATCTGTAATTCTCTATGTGGCTTTCATATTTTTACTGAATAGCACTTTAGTAGAAAGAATCTTGGTAGGAAAGTCTAACCTTTGGATAGAATGTGGCTTAAGATGCACACTCTTGGCAGCTATTACTAAGAACAAGAAAAAAGACAATGTGATTGAAGAGGATGTGAATTATATCCTTAGCACTTTTTACAAGGATTCATTGTGACAATGATTTCTGCCAATAGTCAGTTCTTTTTTCAGAAGCTAGAGTATGCATTTTCTTAGTTCTTAGCTTCCTAGTCATATGATACATATTTTATTACTTGGATAAACTGTAAATCATTTAATCTTGTAGCACTGAGAATGCTGGCTTATCAAAAAAAGCCCTACAAAGGGATCAAAACAAAGAATCCTTCAAAGGTACAGATTTAGATCCAGAAAGGAGAGAATTTAACAGTGATAAGAATGGTTGAGATTTTTCAAGCACCAAATAATATTAAAATTATTTTTGACACATTACATTTGACAATCCCCTGACAGTAAGAGTGGAGAAAAATATTTTTTGAGAGAGTAACATGGTATGTGTTTTTTTTTCTTTTTAAAAAATATAGTAGCTAGGACTTTTATTTTTTAGGCAAAATGCCAATAATCTTATGACTGACTGAAGATTCTATCAGACTTGTTAAGGCAAATTCATGCTATGCTCCATGCTCATTTGGAGACTTTCATTATTCTCTCCAACTTTGGTAGCATTTACTTCCCTTATTTTTGATTACCACCAATGATGACAGTGAAGACTGGGAACAAATGAAAAAAAAAAAAAGATTGCCCAAGATGGAAAGAGACACTTGTCATGTGGAGAACAGGCACATACTTACCGTTACTCTCAGTGTTGTGTGTACTGGTGAAATTTATATAAATATGGATGTAATATTCTTCCATATTTTCTTCTAGGGCTGTTTAACATATTTGGTTCTCAATTTATAGAAAGTTTCACTTGCTTTAGAAAAGGTAATTCTGGCTGCTAATGGTTGATTGAACCTGGGCTTGTGGTCATCCTATACCATGGACATCTGTGGGTCTGTCATTATTCCTAATTGACATACACGAGGTAGGGGTGTTGGTGTTGCTGGTGTGCATGGCATGGCAGGGTTGATGCTGAGAAGGAGGTTAGAGGAGAGCCAGGATCTGGCACAAATGTAAAAGTTTTCCTCCTGCTTGTAGGGCCAAGGAGGCACTTTGTAGCTTGATTTCTCTATACGTACTTCCAGGAATAACATCATTTCATTAAAAATAGTTATTTTTGTACTTAAAAGGCTTTTCCATGAGAAGATAAGCATTACTGTTCATTTGTTGGAACATTAATACTTGGCAATTTCATTCCACCACTTTGTTAGTATTCTCTTTGTAAAAGCACAACCAATCACAATAAAAAACTAAATGAAATCTGGATTCTGGTTTTCCTCAGATGTGTGGCTTTAGGAAATCGATTTTGCCTTCCTGGGACTCAGTTTCCTAATCTGTCTCTATTACCGAAGCTTTTCAATAAATTCATACTGATGACTCTTCCCTTAGATTGCAGTTCCAAGCAAGCACTCAGGAGGTAGACTGTGACTATCTGAGGTATAGGAATATAGGTGGAAAATATTAGTTAACTTGAGGATTTTTCCCTGCAGGTCATTCATTTTTTTAATTTTCCCCCACTATTTTTATTAATATACATATGTAATACATAGTGTTTACAATGATTTTGGGTGTTCCGTGCACAAATGTATCATATCAACTCTACAATCCCTTTCCATTTTTTAAAAAGGTAGATTTTAAATTGGTAGATCCGAGGTAAGCGTGACTTGTGCATTTCTAACAAAGTGCCCCGTGAAACTAAGGCTGGTGGTCCGTGCACTGCAGCTTGCTTAGCCAGGTGCTATGTGATCCCCACCAGCCGACTTCTCATTTGGTACATCCACGTACATCCCCACGTTCACACAGCTGAGTAGAGCACACCACATGCAGGAGTCCCTGGCGTCAGGACTGTCAGTTTGATGACAGAGACACTGACTGTATTTCATGTCTTTTTAGATGCTAGAGCTCTCCTGGGTGTCATTTTGTGGTTTCCCCTGGATCAGCAGAAACACTGGGCTCAATGTTTGGCTACATTATCTCATTTACTTTCACAATTTTACCGCCAATCACATGCAGTAGGTGGTAGAAAAATAAGACCTGGGCCTGGAAGGATAGCACAGTGGTCAGAGCGTTTGTCTAGCAAGTGCAAGGCCCTGAGTTTGATTCTCCAGCATCACATAAACTAGGTGTGGTGGCTCACACCTGTGATCCCAGCATTCAGAAAGCTGAGGCAGGAGAATTTCTGTGAGATTGAGGTCAGCCTGGGCTACATAGTGAGCTGAGGACCAGCCTGGACTGTAAAGCAAGACCCTGTTTCAAAAAACAAATAAATTTGACAGATTAACTAATTTTTAGTGCATGGCTTTAATCTCCATGAACAATTCACCTAAAGAGCAAGTGAGTCTTCTAGGAAAAAATACTGTTAGCTGATTTTGTGAAAAAAAATAAAGAGTATAGTAATAAATATTTAGAAATAAATAATAGAGGGGTAAAGGCTTCTACTATCTGGAGGGGATCCCAAGTGGGTTGCCCTGATTTTATAAATTTTTATGGCTGTCTATTCAAGCTTTACAGGCTATGGCTTCAGCAAAGATTTTTTTTTTTTTAAACTACCAGTACCAGGGGCTGGGAGCTTAGCTCAGAGATTAAAGCACTTGCTTATCAAGCACAAGGTCCTGGGTTCTATTCCCCAGCAGTAAGTAGTACATAAGCCAGGTGTGGTAGCCCACACCTGCAAAACTCAACATTTAGGAGGCTGAGATAGGAGGATTACTGTGAGATCCAGGCCAGCCTGGACTACCCAGTGAATTCAAGACCAGTTTGGACTACAGAGTGAGACCTTGTTACAAAAAAAAAAAAAAAAAAAAAAAAAAAAAAAAAAAAAAAAAAAAAAAAAAAAAAAAAAAAAAAAAAAAAAAAAAAAAAAAAAAAAAAAAAAAAAAAAAAAAAAAAAAAAAAAAAAAAAAAAAAAAAAAAAAAAAAAAAAAAAAAAAAAAAAAAAAAAAAAAAAAAAAAAATCAGCATCACATTCTGTGACATGTTATGAGTTAAGATAAAAAGATTTAATTACTTCTCAAAGCAAAAATGTTGCCAGTACAAATCATGCTGTAGACAGCAAAAGAATTTCCATCTCGTCTTTTATGTTCATTTATCATTCATGTTCAATAATATTTTCTGCACCCCGGGAGGTACAAGGAAAAGGTAATCCAGAAAAGACAGATTGTATTTCTAGATGTTTTTCGAAAATAAGATTGTATGCATTAAAAAAATCCATTACCCTAGATTTGCTCTCCTAAGTATAGAAAAATAAAATATTCTCTAATCTAGATAGATCAACTTTTCCCAAAATATATTCTTTAGAACATTTGTCCCCTGAAATATAATTAGAAAAATAGATTTTTTGTCATGAAATAAATTTAAGGTTCAGTTATGATAAGATTATTATTGATTTAGGTTTACTAATAATGAATTTCTCAAAAACTTTTTTGTTTCTAAGTTCAATTATGTATTTTAAATGAAGAAAAATAACACAATCAGGATTGATTAAAACATTCACTATATAGTAGAATATTAAAATACCAGGGAAGTCGTAAAGAAGTCTTTTTAACTCTGTGTGTCAGCATTTTCCAAAATTACTTGCCCACCAGTTTCTTCCTATTGCCCCTTCCCTTTCTTCATGTAATGCCTGTTGAGCTCCTGTAGCACTAATACCTGCGGAAAATGCTTTGGCACATGCTGGTCTAAATTCCACCCCACCTTTTTGTTTACTTTCTTGTTATCTGGCTAATGCCTCTCATTAAACAGATTAGTACAAATGGGTAATGCTTTCCAAGGGCATACATTTTAACCATTATATATTTTAAGAAAAAGTGAAAAGGAAGATTTTTTAGGCAAATGTGTGAATAATAAAGAATGGGGCTGTCCTGCCTGCCTGCCAAAATGTTCCTTTTATTCAAAGTGTACTTTCTTATCTTTCCATTTTTTGAAGGTGGGAGTAATGGAGATTGAATCCGGAACCTTCATAGTTAGGTACATCCTCATCCTTTTTGTATTTTTCAAATACTTTTATCAAGGTAAGGTCTTGCTAAGTTTCCGAGGCTGGGCTGAAACTTGCAATCTCTTGCCTCAACCTCCCAAATGCTTTTAGATTTTCATAGATGAGCTGTTGTAGAGATTAGGCATTGTCATTGTATTGATCACATGCAGTGCCTGCATCAGAAGACTTTGACTGTGTGTTCCAGTACATGTGTGCCTCACGTGAAGACTGTATTTCCACGTATGTGGACCTTGAGACACTCTGTCTTCAACTTTCACTGTTCTTCTCAGGGTAAGGTAAAAGGTATTTTTTTCACTTTTTTCTTTCTATTATTATTATTTTTGTACTGGAGATTAAATGTACGACCTTCACACTGAGCTGCATCCCCCGGTCTCCCCCCACCCCCACTTTTTTTTTATTTTGAGACAAAGTCTAACTAAGTCACCAAATTGTCCAGGCTGGGTTTGAACTCGTGGTCTCCATCTCCCACAGTTCCGGGATTACAGGCCGGCACCACCAGGCCCAGTTTGACGTCTAGCTTTGCTGTAACCCTTCTTAGGCTTTCTTTTGCTTTGTGAACCCTTCTCTGATTTTAGTCTCTTGGAATTCTACTAAATAAGCAACCAGAATTCCAATGACTGATTAGCTACCTCATTGTTTACTTCTGTTCATTTTCATGCCTTGTAAAGAGCTTTGTACTAATATCATTAATATTATGTAGAATTGTGTTAAATTCTATTGAAAGCTGAACGTAAGTTGTAGGTGAAAATCTAAGTCATGATTCTACTATAATTTTGAGCATAAATCATATTGTTTAAATTTATTTAACCTTCTGCAAAATTTTTGGAGTAATTTAGGAACCCATGGTTGAAATCATTAACTTAGATTTTTTTTTTTAGAAGCTCCCTTTGGAAACTTCTGTCCCAATATTTGATGATGAAGTAGGGTACCAGTAAGATATTTATTAATGCCAAAATTAATATTCATGAAATATTGAAAGCAAAAAAAATAGTTGAAAGTGCTGCTGACTTCCCAGTTATGTACCTCATATGGGTAAGGCAGCCTGACTATTATGTATCCATTTAATGCTTTTTAATCACAAAGAATTACCATGAAGGATGAATTTTATTCTTTTTAAGAGTCAATTCCATATTATATTATAACCATATTGCAGATTTAAACAAGCACAGTCAATGTACAATTATCTTTAGTATCCAGAAGTAAGTTTCGCATGTTTAGATTGAAAATAAAATCTTACTCTCCATGGAAAGCCATCAGAAAAAATGACAATTAAAGACTAATACAGAAGAAGTATTCCCCAAACTCTAATTTGTAATATGAGAAATAGCAAAAGGGGTAAATGTATATTGACATGGGAATCATGTAGACTTTGCAGAGAAGGATGAGGTTTCCTAACTTCACATTGACATTTCTTTTTGACAAATTCCAAAATCTTGAGGAAACTGGGAAAGACCATTAGTAAGGGTGAAAATGATTCATCACTTTTACTCTCTAGCTGAATGTGTGATTAATTAACATATATCAGGATTTTGCATATAAAATCCTAAAGAAGAGAAGGGAATAGACAGCATTCCAGAGACATTCGCATTCTTTTTCATCAGCTTCAAATGTTGCAATTTGGCATCATTTGCATGTGTCTTCTTATTTGAGCTTTCATTTTAGCTGGTTGTCATTTTTTCTGTCTTTATCACCTTAAGAATAAGTTTATTTATTCTTCAGAGTGAAGCACTGAAGAGGCATTTAACCACTTTTAAAATATATTAAAGTCTCAGAAAGATTGTCTTTTTGTGAATCATGCAATTCAGTTTTAAGTGTCACTGGAGGAGGTAGAAAAGCAATGACTTTCATTCCCTTCCCTTTCAGCTGTTATTATACCAACAAGTAGGATGACAATACTATCATGCTAATCCCACCTAAAATATTTCCATTTCTTTTAACAGTGAGCTCTTGAGGTCCACTCGAATCTTTCACTGCCTCCCCTTTCCAATGCCTTTCAAATTTTGGCAACTTTTTGCAATTAGGTAATGGAAGCATAATCCTTGTTCAGAAAATTTCTCTACAAGGTGCCAAATTCAGACATTATAAAGAAAATCCAAAAATCTACCTTAAGAAATTATTCTCTCATTAAAATCAATACTGACAATTTGCAAATACCAATGGGAAATGGGTCATAGAGTTTTGGAAAGTCTCTACTTCAGTAGGACAAGGATGTTCAACTGGAATGAACTAAACGATAAGCTCTTTTGAAAGAATAGTAATTGCTTTCAATGATGCTTTATTCTTCTGGCTTGTCTTTTCATAGCTTTAAAGCTCAAATACTTGTAAATTATCCAACAGTCCAACAGCACCTCAACTTTAGGAGAGAATTCAGACAAATAGATTTGCACAGCCATGGCCAGTTCATTTCATTTCTTCTACCCATTTAAAATAGGAATGATGACCCTTCCCTTTCTGGACGTTTTAGTTTTCTGTTATAAAGAATGGATATAAAGTTCCTAGCACATTCCCAAGTACCAAGAAGACATTTGATGCACAGTGATTAAATGTGAGAACAGAGCCCTTTTTAGAAATTCATTCTCTAAACGTCATAGTGCAATGCTGGGCTTATATCACCTGCTACATGACAAGTCCAAAGGAGTAAAGAACACCCTGAGATTTGAGACCTGATGACACCAAGGCGAGGTCCAAGAACCAGATCTCCCTGGATCTATCTGTGACTGTTTATTGTTCTGATAGTTAACTTAGTCGGCTGACTTAGACACACACGCGCGCACGCGCACACACACTCATTTCATGTCTGCGCTTCCAAACCTGGTTTCATAAAATGCCCAATTGTTCAGTCTGTTATTTTGATCTTAATGAGACAAAATCCCCGTCTCCAAAAGCCCACACTCACAGAACTTCAGCCAGCCTTAAAGGATGTGCTTATGTAAAGCAGAATACTTGCAGTATGGCAACAGTGGGTGAGATACTAGGACTCAGTGTGAGCTTGTTGGTGGCAGTCGGGGTAATTCAAAAGAACCATTTGTTTGGGAGAATCTACAAAGATTCATTTGAAATTACTGTGTAATTGAAGCTTAGGCTGGATGAGCCACTTATTTGCTTTAAAAAACAAGAACTTATCTTGCCTCACAAGAGCTGCTAAGAAGGGAGTTATGGTAGCTTTAAATAATCATGAAACCATGCTTACACATTGTGCCTAAATATAGATTTTTCCCATATCTAAATAAATCCAAAACTAATTTCATTTACTATATGTAAGACTTAATCTGTGAAACAAGATTCAATTTGTATTTTCTGTTCTGTAATATTCTTCTTTTATTCTGAGAATTTCCATTTATTTTTCATTCACTGACTATTTTGTGAGTGGATAATACATGCCAAACCTTTGGTAGATTCGGTAAGTGCAGAAAGGAGTGAAGAGTAGGATTTTTTTTCCTTACAGAATCCAGAATCTCATGGCAGAGAAAGATGGATAAGATAATAATTAAGATATAATAGGCATCATAATGGAAGTTCAAATTCCGTGAGTACAAAGGAGAACACAAATAACTGACCTGTTGATAGTTTTTCTCTCTGACTTTTAAAAAAGCATCTTTTCTCTGCAGCTGACAGAGATCCTCTACTCTTTCTTCTTATCCTAGGGCATCTTTCACAACATTTAATGCTAACAGAATTCTTCATTCTGTAACATATATCCCTTGTGCAGAAGGAAGGGTGGGGAAGGAGCTCGTTCATTGGATGCTAAACATAACAGCACTATGCATTATTATCATTTTTCTCCTTTCAGACTTTACTTACCATTGCATTTTTGAAGTAGTGGATATTAATGAGTAGTGTTGCATAGATAAGAGAGGAAACAGCATGAGGGAAGTTAAGCTAGATGCCCATGATCGCTAAGCTGGTGAGTTCTTATTTGGTCTGTTCTCTTTGTGCCATTCCAAATCATGGAAGCTATTTTGAATAGTGGAGATGGAGAACTTAAGATTATATTTTTTTATACAAAAAGGTCTTTCTACATTTGAAGGCTAAATCAAAATGGTTACTCTTTTTTTATCCCAAGTAAAACTGCAGGTAACTATACAAAATTCCGTCAGTACTTGAACGTGGTACAGCCTAGTGGTGAAGAGAGCTGGCTCAGGAAGCCGGTGGCCTGGGTTCATCTCATACTCCTCAGTTTGGTGTGTCTCATCCCTAAATTGAAGATAGCGGTACCTATAGTCTCCTGTAGTCTGTGGTGAAGATAACGAATGTTGCATACTCAGCACTTGCCTAATATAGCAGTCTTTTATATGTGTGAGCTAATATTGCTTTCATATATGACTCAAGTCTCCTGTATCCTTGGGAGATGGTGAAGATTGCATTTAGCGCCTTGTTTCCCAGAACAAGCCAGGAAATAATTCTTTGTGTTGAACCCAAAGTGCCACCTGCTGCTACAGTTGAAGGTGGTTTCCCAGGGAGCTAGCCTTTGAGGAAATAGAGCAGCTGGTCTTTCATATTCTTGATGACTTTGTTAAAAAGCCACACTTCAAAGTTTTTGTTTCTAGGCTAAATATACTCTCCAGTCAAAAAGCTCTATCTTCTTTAAACTCTTTTTTTCATGATTTTTTTTTTAATCCTTTGACTCTTTCAGTCTCTTTTGGACCTAAGAGATGAGATTACTGGTATAAAAATTTTGCAGATGGAGAGTGCAAGAGGTTTTTTTAAAAAAAATAAATAAGCAGCGTCTGTAATTGCTGACGGGCAGTTACTGGAAAATCTCAACTGGGTGAAGTAACAGTTGCTAATGAAGTAATCCAGGAATAGAAATTTCCATAGATACTCAAAATACCTCTAATCCATATTTATGTATTTTCATCCATAGTAATTAGTCTTGTAAATGTGTTGGCCTGGTTTTGCCAGTATCACGAGTAGAGATCCTGGCTCACCATTGCCATGTTATAATGAGCGCAAACCTTTTCTACAAACATTAACAAAAAGAAATGACTACTCTGGAAAGACCCTGCAGCAGTAATTTACTTCATGTCTGTCATTTGACAGATGAGGCATTCATGGCTTAGAAAGGTTAAGTGACTTTCTCAAGGTCATACACCCAAGTTAATGAAAGAGGGTTCCTTCATTTCAAAGTCCTTCATTTGATGTTAATTGTTTTTCATGTTGTTGATTTTAGCAGATGCCATTGATATAAGACATGCGGTTTCCTGGGAGTGCCTGGAAATTAATTCACCAAAGTTATAAAATGAGACTTTCCATAACTTATTTAATAGATGTAATTCTTTTACTTTTTTTTTTTCCCCTGGGGAGACTAGAGAGTTACTAGTAAAATGACGCTCCATAGAGATTATAGTTGGAAAAAAATTGTTGCCTACCCATTCTCCTCTTCTTTGCTATTGTACAGATGTCTCTTCCTCTGTGTCATGCTTCCAAGTGAATTAAACACAGAAAAGTGAAGTCAGTAGTGATACTGTCTTATTTTCGTAAACTTATCTTCTTGGGCTTTAACAATTACCTAACTACTGTTTTCAAGAACGTCTTGGACTTAGACAATTGCAACTTTGGCTCAGAAAGGAGCAGACATTCTTCAGGCTATTTTTTCTCAGGCTCTGAAAGCTTCAGTGAAATCATTTATAATGATGCCCCATGTGGTGCTCATCCCAGATAACTGCTAGAAGCTGCAGGGTTTTTGTGCATAGGAGATATTCAGGTGGGGTGAATGAGTAGGGTGTCAACATTTGTATGGAGAGTAGCTGCTTTTTGTCCTACCATAATTGATAGTTGAGACAATTTTATTTCTAATTGGAAAAAGAAAAATCGAAATACATTTAAAAGTATAGAATAATAAAATGAGTCCTGAGAAATTAGACTTTTAGTTGTCTTGCATGTCCTAAAATGAAAAAATAACCAATATATTTTTACTATCACATTGCAATCATCCCTGATGACTTGTACTCAACATTCTAATTACTAGTAACTGTAGTGAGAATTTGAACAGTTCTGCCACAGACTTTTTTTTTTTTTTTAGTGTGTCTGTAGCGTGCACAAGGAAAGAGTGAAGTAGGTCTTAAGGGAGAAATAGTTTTAGGGGAAAACAAAGACAAAACTAGAACAATAAAGATTAATGTCTGAGAGGACTCCTTGGTGACTAATATCCTTCCTTTCTCTGGTCTTGGGTCTTCTCTTTAGCTGAGTGTCTAGCGCAAAAATTATAGATACTTCCCCTGTCATATTCACAATTGTGTTCCCTTTCAAAAAGTCTTCTCTAGGCCAGCAAGGAACGTATCATCCCAGGCACTTTCATTACAGGTCGTATTGTGTCCAAGTCACCATGGCCAGGCAACAGCTGAGAAACAAACCAGCAGTTGTTTGAGAATCATCGCTGGCCAGTGACTCAGTCCTTAACATTTCAGAAAAGTTGTTTTGGGAATTTTGTGGTCTCAAACAGGGAAAGGCAAACTTGCTCACCCACACTTTGAAGGGTCAGAAAGCAAGAAAGATGGTAATCTGTTCCCCTGTTTAAATTTGTTCCACCCACTCCTAGCCACAAGTGGGAGTGAAGGATGGGGCTTTGGCTTAAAGGATAGGTCATGTTTGTCCCCCTCATTTCCTTGTGGGGATGTTGGGGAGACCAATGAGATCATGTCTATGAAGTGGATTGACTGGAATGTGCTCATGTTGTCCAATGAGTTATGCTAGTAAGATTTTTTTTTTAATATTTCTCTTTTCTCACAGTTTTCACAAGTCATTGGCAACCTATGCACATTTTCCCATGTCCTTGTGCTCAAGACCCTCTGCCAGGACACTCTGGATAATTCATTTGTGGTCTGTGTGTACATGGCCAAATTCTAGTCCTTTGTCTTGTAGAGCCTTCCCCTGGACAGCTGGAACTGTTCTGAGTGAGGAACTCCATGGAAAGTCTGGAGGAGTAAAAAGATCTAAAACTGGCCTTGGGGTCTAACAAACTTTATCGTAAAGTCACTCAGTATTTGAATATTCTAAACCTCGCCTGAGGTAGTTGTCCATTAGTTTAAAATTAACAGATTGTATATTTTCATGTGACATTAGATACCACTAGATATTCTGCCTGAAGAAGCTATTAGATTTCTTGTCAGACTATGCATTTAATAGAATTTCGATGATCATATATTAATTTATTCTTATTTTCTACTTTTTCTCTAAGACATAAAACCAATTTAAAAACCAAAAGTTTCCATGGAAAGCTTACTGAAGGTCATTCCTCTATTATCTGATTTTATCAGAGTAACACTGTTGGATTTTCAAATACCTGTATGTTTTGCTTTTGAGAAATGTAGCATCTAATAAGCAAGAGGAGGTAGATTTGAGCATCATTTTTAGAAAATAACTATGAAAATGAGTTATAATTTTATAGTTTTTGGATCTATTTTAAAGCACTTATCAATTAAATTTTTATAACTTTTAAAAAGGCATTTGTTGATGGTCATTCTTTAAATTCCTTTTGTAGTGCCTGATAAAATTGTTTTTAATGCTATGAACATACTATCTTTTTATCTTCATTTTATGTTAGTGTTTATATAGAAGAATTAATTAAAATTTTAAGATATTGACATTGTAGTCAATGCTCTTGATAAATATATTTATTAATTCTAATAATGAATAATTAGAATTATGTTATTTCTTTCCAATTCTTATGCCTTTTATTTCTGTTTCTTGTGTTGTTAATAATGATTGGGAGCACCACTATAATTTAAATAAAAGTGGTTATTGTGGGCATCCTTGTCTTATTTCAACAGTCATAAATAGGTACAATGCTTGCTTCAGAACTTTTATATATATTTTGATCAAATTAGAAAAGTCAGTGTTTTTTTCTGAATTTACTGTGTTATTTCTCTCCCATTTTTGTTGTTAATGCAATGATTTACCTTGACTGAATATTGATTCAAAAATTACTCTTGTAATGTTGTGAAAAAGTCCCCTTGGGCATGTTAATGTTGTTAATGACTTCTGTGCATTTATGTATAAGGTATTTTCTTTCCTATAATATCTTTGCCAGGTTTTGCTGAGCTGATAACAGGGAAATCTCATGTCTGTCTGTCTATCTACCTACCTATCAGTCTATCTCCTCTGGAGATGCTTGCTAACATTGGTGTCATTTCTTCCTTAAATTCTGAAATAATGCACTGGAGAAGAGGTCTGGATATTGAGTTTTGTTTGTGCAAAAGTTTGTAAAACTAGATTTAATTTGCTTTATAATATAAGACTTCAAGTTATTCTATTTTTTCCATGTCAGTTTGGTAATAACCATATAAAATCATATTTTCTGGCATAAGCTATGTTATAATAAACTGCAGTATCCTGTAATGTCAGCTGATACATTACAATGACAGGATTTCACAACCAGTAATAATAGCAAATATGAGTAATGGTTATTTGAAGTTTTGCGGGCATTTCAATTTGATTACTACATTTATTTATGTCATTAAAAAGATAAAATAACATTCATGTGAATCACATTCTTCTTTTATAGTCCTCTTTGTGAGTTTAAATGCTTATACTAAAATGAAAGTACTTATTCAGGAGGTCAAAATACTACATACACTTGTGTTTGGAAGCTTGTGGTAGGGGGAGCTGAGGCCCACCTCCAAAATCTCATTAATATTTGATATGTTATCTTTCAGTTGCCTTTCATTCCTTAAGATTATTTCAGGGGTGAATTTGTGAATAAATAAACTGAGTGAAGTTAAAATGACAGGAAATGATAGAAAAGCTATTAACTAAAATTTATTTATTTGATGTTAGTCAATTTGGCCTCAGGCACAAAAGTGAGCATCTTTGGCTTTAGTAGTAACCTGCTGGGTGACTTCGGTGAGAATTTAAAGTACTTATAGTACTTGTTTCCTGTATATGAAATGCAGATAGTATGGTTTTTCCTTTATGGCATCAGTGCCACACATGTGCAGAAATGTTGTACATAGTGACTTTTATTTCAAGGAACATCCAGGAAGGAGATGCTAACCTGTAAGGTTGTTAGGGGCACTCGAATTTTGGCTAAGATTTGTCAGATGGCCAGGTGTAATGTAAGAAAGTCCTAGAGGTCTCCAAGGGATCTTTCCAATATCTGCTTACTATAACTCCATTAACTACCTTTCTGTGTTTGGCCCTTCACTGCAGTCGGGCCATCCCCACAGGGAAGCATCAAATGGAGCTTTGGAAGAAACTGACAGTAGGAGGACCTACTCCTCACTGCACCACTCCACTATAAGTGGAGCGAGAAAGGCAGAAATGTCCAACCCAGAGCACATGCCTCTGTTTTTAGGCTGCCTTTGTAAGATGCAGTGAATTTTGATCTGGAAAGGGCTACAGAAATCATGGTGTTTTGATATTCTCCCAAAGAAAACCAAGCAACACATAATATGAAATGGAGAAACTACTTGTACAGGTGTGTTTTTCTTTAAGGAAACCCAGTTTCCAAAAATTTGAATGTGAAAAACAGATAAGCTAAAGGGTTATTATTACATTATGAGGAAATTTTGTTTTTCAATAAATAACTCTGTCACATTCACTAATTAGCAAATTCCCAACACATGTAAGATTCAACTTGCAAACATTTGATTTTTCGGGCAGCATTTCAGCAACAGATTTGTTGAGGAAAGCAAGGTGTGTTGATACTCTCTTTGTGCATGGCCTTTGTTAACTCAATCACATACTGGTGTGTTTGCCAGGAAAGAATTCTGGCACTTTCCCAGATGGTGGAACATGTGAATGTTGTTGGTTTTACTGAAAAAAAGAAAGAAAGAAAGAAAGTGTGGATCCTGAGCTGAATAACCAGAGTAGATAGAGTGGTCATGAGCTGGAGTGGGGGACCTTTTGTTTCTGAAGCAGGGACAGGATATTGCTTTCCTTCTTGTCAGCCACACCTTCTCAAATTTTTGAAATGAACACAATATACTTTATCACAAAGGTGTGTTAAAAATGGAAAAGAAGTTGGGTGGAGTGGCAAGGCCACAGTCTAAACCCTTCACCTCCTAGCTGACAGGGTGGAGCGGGTAAGGGGTTCCTTGCCAGACATGCTTATCTTGGCCCACAGGGCCAGCAAGAAGGTGAGGGCAGTCCTTGGCCACAAGCTGAACGTTTTTAATTTACCTCAACTCCCTCTGTTCCAGAGATCTGGAAAAGAGTCTTGATGGAAACAAAGAAAAGTTTAATTGAATGCATTATTTTACAGGCACATATTCACGACAAAAGCAAGAGATCTCCAGAGGTAAGAGTATTGGATAATTCCTTTTCTATGTTTTGAGATAATGTGACTGAAAAATTTCCCATTAAACTTGAAATCATTAAGCTAGGTTCTAGAAATATCTGTAAAAATCTCATAGAAATTTGAAATATAACTCACATATATTACTGAAGGGTTATTTTTTTTTTCCTCTCTGCTTTCGATGTTCCTTCAGAATTTCTGACCTTCCCCTAGCCTCCTTTCAGTTGTTGGGGATGCTCATGTCTTTCCCAGCTACACTGAGCACACTTTGTCTAACTAAATTCTTGACTTTTTAAGTGGGTCGATGAGGAGACATTGTGCAGCATTGTTACTCAGCCACCATCTTGACCAGAAGTCCCTGAAGGGTTATTTTAAAAATTTTCTGGGTAGTAACTCATTCAGTTCTTAAAACAGCTGCATGTGTTGAGCACTGTGATCAAAATTATCATCCTTATTTGTCCAAATGTAAAAATTGAGGTACACAAGAGTCAAACACTTACCCTAGGTCACAATTTAGTATTAAATAGGAAACGCTGAATTTAAATGTAAGCAATTCGACATCAGAACTTAGAATTTTAATTTCTATGCTCAGCTAGTTCTTTAAAATTGGCTTGTGGAACGAGGAATACCACCAAATCAAAACTTGTGTTATAATCAGAGTGAAAGTAAGGTAGGAAACTAAAATAATATTAAGAAAATAATTTAAAAATTCTCCCTCAAGATATTGTTCAGAATTTGCTTTATGTAAATGAATGGATACAGCATAGCACAATGAGTAATGAATTCATATTATTTGCAACAAAAAAACAAACTGTTTTAATGTGTAAAATAATGTGAAATGACTTGGACAAGTTCATGGGTAGTAGTCTCTTGACATATTTTGAATGGAAGAAGGATGTCCCTAATATATGAATCTGAAAATTCAGTCAGAACCCCTTTGGCTAAAAATTCAAGGGCTCTTAATCAAGGAAAGCAATCTAGTTCTTCTCCTTCAGACTTTGGTGCCAAGGAAAGTAATACTGTGCTGCTTTTTGTATTCACTAGCCATTTGTAGTCATCTTGATAGATTCATGATCTTGTATTATTTTTATAATTTTCTTAAGTGTTAGTCAACAAAAGAAGGATAAACATAATGTTTGAGATAGTAAGTCAAAGAAGTTAGTCGATTTCTTACTTGTAAAGTAAAACTTCAGTAAGTCATCTAGTTATAAAATCACCCAATTTATTTTGTTTCTCAGCTCCAAAGTTAAATTGATTTCTGGGAAAGTTGACTGACTAAACAGATATGGTAAACATTTCTTCAAACTCAAAATGCATAGTAATGCCAACTACAATATAAATTTTTAAAAAGCTACAAAGCTGAGTTCAAAAGCTAGGAAATCACACAGTGGCAGAAAAAGTACAGAGAACCTAAGTGAGTGCCTTGTCTGGTGGCTCATCCAAAGGGCTGGTGGTACTAGCATGAATGTATGCTTTAGGAGCTAATGTCTACTGGTTTTTGCTATAGGGGAAAGATATATGGAAATAGTGTACATAGACATGAAGAATTCCATGAAGTCTGTCCCAGAGACCATGCTGAGATAGTGTGGGGATTTTCTGTGAAAACCAGTCTATATTCCCCGGGCCATGGGTGGAAAGATTTGTGGAAATTGGAAGTCTAAATTGGTTCTAAAATTGCATAATCAAGTAATCTACATACATAAGTCTAAGGTAGAACTGGCTTATAACCCATAAAACTTGTAGCCCTCTACCAGAAGAAAATGGAAATGCAGTCCAAAAGGAATCTCCACAGATCAGGGAGTAATCGTTATGTTGGTGGGAAGTTACTCTCTCTGAAGATGGGCTCATAGACCAAAAGACAAACAGAGTTGCATGAAAGATAGTTGAGGCAAGTAATAAGAGAATTCTATTAGGTACATCAAACTACCAAAGTATAATTGTCTAAAAGCAACCTAAAAAGAAGCGTTAGGAATGATCAGTAATGACAGAATGAATTCATAAGAAGACAAAGGGCATATTGCCTAAAAGGCATTTTTTAAAAAAAGAACCAAATATGAATTATAAAAAACAAAATTATGTTCATCAAAAATAAGCATAAGAATAAAAAATTTAAAAGGTGAGTTAATGAACTACATAAACTGAAGGCATAAGTAAAGCATTAAGAATTTAATCCAAGAAAATAAAATGTAGATATTGAAACAGAGAATAGGTTTTCTACCTCTTTTTTCAATACTTTTTCTGCAAGTGAGAAAAAGTTATAATTTGTTGCTGATCTGAGCTGTGGAGATTTCTCTCATTTAACTTTGTATTTGCTTCTGTGGGAATATGCTAAGAACTTCACTTTAGTCATTTTACAACGTATGACTCTGCCTATCCCTTTAGGTTTGTTCACTTCTGCATTACCTGTGTCTGGTCCCATAGAATCTAAAATGGTAAACTCAGCACAAGCCAATTAGTATGTTATACAGACAAGTGAAATAATTAAAAGTTCTCTATCTCTTCCTTTTTTCTTTTGTACCAGATTGTGTATATGCTACCCAATATATATAAGTGATTGTGTCTTTCAAATGTTCAAATTCTGATGTACATATTTTGGTTATTGCAACAAACACAAGAGTGCAGTTGTCTTATTCACTTGTTTCATTTCTTTCGGCAGTACATCCAGTAGCAGGATGATTGCATCATATGGCAACTTATTTTTTTAATTTTTTCATGAAGTTTCTTACTGTTTTCCATAATAGCTCTATTAATTTACATTTTCCTCAATACTGTGCTAGGTTTTTCTTTTATTCACATCTTGATGAACACTTGTTCTCATGTGGACTAAAAAAACACTGAATTCAAAAACAGAGAGTAAGTGGTGATTACAGTGGCTGGGGACTGGGTTGGGGGAGGACTGAGGTGATGTCAAAGACAGAAAACTCCAATTCAACAGGAGGAATAAGTTCAAAGAATATACTGTATAGTATGAGGAATACAATTAATAAAAATATTCAAATACTGCCGAGAGTACATTTTAATTGTTCTTAAAATACAACATGATAATAAACATGTGAGGAAATGCATACGTCAAGAACTTTGACATAACCACCCAACAGTGTATAGCTATGTCAAAGCATCAAGTCGTACATGACTTTTGCTCATCAGTTAAAACACACTGTTGTTGTGGGAAAGGGCTTTCTTAATAAAACACCTGATGCAAAAGGAATAGTCCCCAGAATCAACAAATGGGATTATATCAGGTCAAAAATTTCTGTATTCCAAAGGAAACTATCCATAGAGTAAAGAGAGAAATGACAGCATGAGAAAAAATATTTTTCCACCTGCACCTTGGACAGGACGCTAAAACTAGAAAATATAAGGAACTAAAGAAAAACAGACCCCTGCTCATCAGAGACATGATTTAAAAAATGGGCAACTGAAATGAATGGGCATTTCTCAGATGAAGAAATACAAATACCTAGCAAATATATGAAGAGATATTAAGCATCCTTAGCCACTAAAAAAATGCATATCAAAACATCATTAAGATGCCATCTCACCCCAGTGAGAACTGTGAATATCAAGAACTCAAACAGCAGTCAATGCTAGGGCTAGGTTGTGGGTGAAAAGGAACCTTTTTACATTGCTGGTGGGAATGTAAACTGGTACAGCCACTATGGAAAGCAGTATGGAGACAACTCCAAGGGATCAAAATGCACATTCCATTCAATGAAGGCATTCCTCTTCTGGGCGTCTTTCCAAAAGAATTAAAAGCGACATATAACAGAAATGCATGT
Source organism: Ctenodactylus gundi (assembly GCA_004027205.1). NCBI lineage: Eukaryota > Metazoa > Chordata > Mammalia > Rodentia > Ctenodactylidae > Ctenodactylus > Ctenodactylus gundi. The sequence goes on from PVKB01000107.1 coordinate 861,176, forward strand.
ATGGCCATGTTTATAGTAGCACAATTAACAGTAGTTAAATTGTGGAAGTCACTGAAGTATCCATCAACAGACCAATAGATTCAAAAATTGTGGTATATGTGCACAACGGAGCATTACTGTTTCATCAAGACACATAGATTGGAGGCTTTTGTAGGTCAATGGATGCAACTTGATTAGAGAAGTGAAACTCAGAACATTAAATATTGTCTGGTTTCTCTAATATGAGAAACTTAGAATACAGGCAGTTTATGGGAACAGATGGATGTGATGGTGAGAGTCAGGAGGGAAGAAGGAGGGAGCAGGAGTGCCAAAGGGAGAAGGGGAAGGGATTGTAATGTTGACACCATGTACATGTGCACAAAACACTCAAGATCAATGTAACCATTGAGCATATAAATACTAATAAAAATGGGGAAAAATAAACATTGATGTGCATAATCAAGAGTTTTATAATTTAGAGCATCACTTATTCAAAGATATTAAATGTTTTCACCTTATTACATCTGAAGAATTTTCTTCCCTCTAATGTTAAAAATATTTTGAAATCACCTAATTTAAAATTTTATTTTTATTTTTTCATATTTCTTTTAATAATTTTGTCCAGATTTCTTTGGAGTAATATTTTTTCTAGTATTTCATGGTTTATAGTCTTTAAAAATATTCTCAAAGATGGTGGTTCTGTGCAAATCTGTAGATAATTAGCAGAAAGATATTACACTTTTAAACACTTGTTACCCATCCCTCATGAGACTGGACATGCCAAAAAAAGGACAGAAAGATCAGAAGAAATAAAGCATCCCAAGAGGCTGTAACATAGGGGTATTTTAAGCCAAGCACAGAAAGATAAAGACTACATAATCTTCTTAATTATATGCAGAATTTAAAAGTTAAACTTGTAGAAGTAGAGAACAGAATGGAGGTTACCAAGGCTTGCTAGGTGGGGAAGGAAGGAGGAATTGTGACCCAAGGGTACAGATATCAGATAGGCAAGAGGAATAGATTTTGAGATCTCTCACATAGAAGAATTTTTGTCAGTAGTAATAATGTTTTATCAAAAAACGCATGCATATCCATATCCATGCTTATAGCAGCACAATTCATAATAGCCAAAATCAGGAAACAACCTACCTGCTCATCAATAGAAAAATGGTTAAAGAAGATATGGTACCTATACAGAATGAAATTCTATGCAGCCATAAAGAAAGACAGACATGTAGCACTGGAACAAAAAAGAGGCCACCTTGGGTTAATAATACTCAGTGAAATGGACCAAACACAGAAGCCTGACTGACTATAGACAGATGTCCCTCTTATGAAATTCACAACAATAATGGCAGAAAAAGGCCCCACCATGGGTAGCAGGGTAGAAAGAAGAGTAATGGATTACTAGGAAAGGGCTGGATCTCTGAAAATGGGGCGGGGGGGGAGGGAGGCACAGGGTGAGGGTAACAAGGAAGGAAAGAAGCCAAAATTGGTGTAGATGCTCAGCAATTCCCCAAGCCATATGTTTCTATGTGTTGTAATGTGCTATAGAATTTAAATTCGTGTATATAAAAAACAAAAATAAAAGAAAAAAGAGAAAAAATATTTATTTCAAAACAATGTAGATAGTAGATATCAAGTGTCTCATCATAAAAATGATAAATACTTGAGGTGATGTGTATGTTAAATAGCTTAATTTAATTATTCCACATTGCATCCATGTATTCAATCTTCACTTTGTACCAACAAGTGTAATTTGTCAATAAAAATCACAGTAATAACAAAGAAGAGGGGATATTTTTGCAGACTCTTAACTATCCCCTGCTTTCTCTCCAAAAATCCGAATTCAAGTGAAGAAATATATCTAGCAACACAGGACCACAGGATGACTAAATTTGACCAACACTAGGTTTGACATCATGTGAATGAAAGAGTCATCAGTATGTACTTCCTTTAAATATATATCACGTGGTCATACCTGGCATACAGAAGGAGATCAAGCTGACTGCAGTTTCAGTTCAAAAATTTTCCCATAGTTGTTCTAAGTTTAAAGTATCTGGCATTTTGCCACTTTAAATGCAATTCAAAGTGATCTTTTAGAGTCAACTCGAATGACAGGTCAGTCTTCTGAAGCTGGTTTAGAGCTCGGCCCTCCAAATTTCCCTACTCCATGCCTTTCTCTTCCATGCCATTCGTCAAATTCTACTATGAAATGTTGTGGCGAACAGACTCTAAAGTAACCTTTAATTATATCTGCTTTCATTATGGTAGCAGACACTCTCTGCTGCCTTCTTGACTTGCATGCTTTGATAATAGAAGCAATGACACCGGGCTGGTCATGGAGCAAGGAACTGGAGTGTCCTTCATGCGGCAGCTAGCAAGAAACAGAGGACTTCAGTCTCACACTGTACGGAGCTAAATCCTGCAGTAACCTTGTGGCTTGTGAGTAAATCCTTCTCCTGCTGAACTTCAGATGAGACCTCTGCCTGGGTGGCACCTTTACCGCAGCCTCACGAGGCCTGCAGTTGAACCCAGAGAAGCCACGCTCTTTTCCCAAGCCACTGAAGCTATGATATAATAAATATGTATGTTTTTAAGCAGCTAAATTTTATTGGTTGCACAGAAATTTGCATATCAGTTTATTTCATGCTACCTTAGATTATAACTTCTTCAAACATAACACTTGGTCTTATTTTGTTCTCTTTGTATCATCTGAAGTTAACACTGCCTCTGATCTACAGTGGCTGCTAAATTAATGTTTTGTGAACAGTGTAGTGGTAAAATTCACCAGTTTTATGAAAGAAATAGGCTGGCACCAACCTTATGATCTTATTTCATTCAAGTACTGAGTCTCCAATTTTTTATTTAAAAAATTAATGGGTAGTTTTAGTAGTTTGTAAATCTTAGGATTTTTTTTTTTTTCCTGAAAAGTATTACCTGGGTGCTTAGGTGCGTGCTTGCAATTCCAACTAAGGGAATCTGAGGCAAACAAAATTTGGAGTTGCAAGTTTAGGTCCTGTCTTGGAAATTTCATGAGACCTTCTTTTAATAAATAGAAAGGACTGGAAATGCAACTGAGTGGCAGAACATCCCTGGGTTTGATTTATAGGACTGTTAAAAAAAAAATAAAGGTAAGCACTAATGACATGCATGGAACTGTATTATATCTTAGTAGATGACTTGCTTTTCAAATATTTTTGCATCTTGGTTTTTTAAGCCTATGTGCAAAAACATTTATGGCAAAAATAGTATATCTCTGACTTTCAGAAATGACGACTCTTCTTAAAAGAATCCCCTAAGGGATTGAATAATGAAAACACAAACGTTGGAATGAATTCATGAAAAATTGCGTTCGGTTTTAAAAGGGGCATTTGATGACATGTAGCATGACATTTAACAGCTTTCTTAATTAAGTGGACTAAAATCTAGATAACACAATTTTAGACAGGAATTTCTTTTTCCATGCTGACAGGAAACATTTGTTTTGTTTTAGCCAGCTGGTTTTTAAAAAATGCTATTTACAATAGCTTTGCCAAAGTTAAAAAAAAAAAGGTCTACAAACTCTCATTCATTTTTAGTTTTTTTGATATGCTGCCTTATCTTTTTAGATGTTTCTTTCCTCTCACTGAGTATTTAGCTATTAGAAGAATCATGACTTACTATTTTAAAGACTGATGGCCAGACATTTTTTACAGACATATGGAGAAGATAATCATTATGAAATATATTAGATAATTCTTGACTAAATCAGTGTGCCTGTTCACTAGAGCTGTCTTTCCTGCCTCTCCTTTCTTCCTAATGCACTAGGAATAAGGACAAGATTCAGGCACAAATGACACTGAATCTTTGTCACTTAAAAGAACAGTAGGCGATGAAGTTCATATTTTCTTTTCTTTTATGTAAGACTTGAACCTCTCATCTTCTGTGTGGACATTTTTAATCTATGCAAACAGACATCTCTGGAACATTAATTGTAAAAAGAATTAACATTTTTATAGTGTCTTCATACATGCTCATGTATGTTCCTTGAAGCACACCCTATCCTATTATTTCCCACCAGAGGAAAGAGGAAATAATGATCAAACTCATTGTAAAGCTCAGATGGAGGAAAAATCTTCTAATAGTAAGCAATAGAAGCTTGGAGGAAGACTGTATAACCTGTATTTGGGGGAGTATTTAAAATAAAAAGAAGTAAGCCTGGTGGCACAGGGCTGTTAATATCAGTATTCTGAGAGGCTGAGGCAGGTATGTTGCCAACTTTGTGCCTAACATGAGCAATTTAGTGACTTACTGAGACCCATTCTCAAGATAAAAATCAAGAATGGGTTGGAAATGAAATGTAACTTGGGGGAGGGCACTGTACTTACCCCCGGTACCATGAAACAAACAAAAATATCCCATTTGTTTAGATAGGTTATTTTTCAAAGGAAAAAAAATGAAAAGTGAATCTTCCTGATCTTTTATCACCACAACTTACAACACAAAAAGTAGCTACAAAAATTAAGGTCTACCTTTTTTTTTTTTTTTTTTTTTTTTTGGTTAGGTACAGAACTAGCAATAATGATTTCTCCCAACAACCCCTGTTGCAATGAAATAAATAACGTGAATGAAAAATCACTCAGACTCCCTCATGTTATCTGAGGGTGGTCCAAAGAACCCAAAGGCAAGGTCAACAACATGAATTAAATTTCAAGGAGGAGGGCTTCATTTTGTGAACTGTGGTTGAATGTTTTTTGTTTTGACACTTATATTCCAGTAGTTAATAAGACAGTTTGAAACCCAAGGAGCTTTTAGTAAGTAGAGGTGGAATATTGTCTCATTATCAATATTTCTGCTTTTAATTTCCTCCTGATTATGTATTTATTTTTTTCAAGCATTGGCCCTGTTATTTCCTCACATCAGAGAGTTCCTGACAATTGGAAGACTTGGGCAACATTCATGGAAGCTCAGGGTTGGCTTCAGAAATTCTCACAGGAGTCTGAACTCTCCATGGTTTTATGAGGTTTTGGGCTGTGATATTCTTAATTTTTTTCCAGCACCATTCAGCTAATTAGAATTTCTGATTAACATCTAAAATACTGTTTTAGCAATTCAGCAAGAATTTATTGTCTCCATTTTTGCCACCAGAATGAGGTACTCGTTCAAGGTACTTCTTTCAAGGTACTAGTCCTTGAAAGAAAAGTAAATACAAAAGAAAGTAGAGTAAGTAACAGGGAGGTGACAGGGATTTTCCTGCTGTACTGAAAGCTCCACGTAGGGCTTCTGCTGGAAGCAGAAAGGTGATAAATCTGAAAAGTTTTACCAATTGCTCTTCATAGCCCAACACACACTTACTAATTGTCCCCAGAAAAATCAGTCCTAACACTAGAAAACCTCTTAAATAATAGCAAACTGTAGGGTAGGTGCACATTGGGTTCTATATAACCATAACTTTTTTATGATAGGAAAATGTAGTTATAAAATTCATTCAGTGAAGTAGATTGCACTTAGGTTCCATGGATATACTCAACTTTGAGGTTGCTGTTATACACAGTCAGTATTTTGTAACTGGCAGTGGGTATTTTTATTTGAATCTCCCTCCTGATTTGAACATGAGTGAAGTGTGTGTGATACAGTATTGCTTATATATTGAAAATTATGGAGGGCATTGATTAGGAAACAAATTTGAACTAATTGTTTATCTTTCTTTTCTTTTTTGGGGGTGGGGGCAGGATCTCGCTCCATCATCCAGGCTGGGCTTAAACTTACTAAGTTGTCCAAGCTGGCCTCAATCTCATGGCAGTCCTCCTGCCTCAGCCTCCTGAGTGCTAGGATTACAGTTGTGTGCCACTGTGCCCAGCTTTGTTTTTCTTAAATTCATGGTTAAAAAAAAAAAAAACCTCCATTAAACAAATTCCAAACCCCAACTGCCCCCCACAACAACCGTCTAAAGCTAAGCCAAACCAAACCAAACCAAACGAGTCCAAACCAAATCAAACCAAACAAAGAAAAACCTTACCCCAAACCCAAAGAACAAAACCTCATTTCAATAAAATATTTATGTTTATCTTTCTCTGTGGAGAAAAAAAATCTCCAAATCGCCAATATAGTTTCTTCTAGTGTAGATTGTGTGTGTGTGTGTGTGTGTGTGTGTGTGTGTGTGTGTGTGTGTGTGTGATTTCAGAAGTCAATTATAGAGGGAAAATGATAGTTGCAATTATTGTAAAATAAGACTTAAGAGTTCAAAGTGTTATATACTAGCTTGTGTTGGCATCGGGGGTGCTCACTGCTGTGAAAGACCAAGCAAAACACTGCTGCTACCTGTTCACTAGAATTCCTTCAAAACAAAAAACAAAACAAACAAACGAAAACCCTACATATACCTGCTGGAACTTCACAGCCTAATGTTAAGAAAAACAGGTCAGGAAACAAGAAGTCTAAGGGGCAGTGAGCCTTGTCAGCCTGGCATGTGCTATGCCCGAAGCATCTAGTGGACATGTACTCCAGGGACTTTTGAGAGGAATATATCATGTTTACATACATGGTTAGTAAAAAAGGAGGAGGAATATGCGAGGGGAGATCTTGACTCTGATGGGGAACAAGTAAACACTCTTCATTAATTTTAAGGACATGAAATCAGTTATATAATGGGTCCTTTTCTATCTGGACTTAGCAGAATGGATTCAACTACCTAATGTTAGACGTGGCATCATTCAGAAAGCTGAAGGAAAACCTCAAAATCAGATACCTCGTGTCTGTTCTTTGAGCTGCCGAACCAAGAGGGTTTGGTAACTATCCACCTGAGTCATGGCATTCTCCTGTAGCCATAGATACAACCAGAACACATACATCTCGGAAAGCCAGTGGGTAGTGGGCAAAATTATCTAACTCAGTAAAATTTAAAGCTGAGTTGACACAATTCTGTAAGAAGAAGCTTCTGGAAAAAATGTTCAAGTCTGAGTTAGGGGTTTTTAATTCAGAGAACTAAGCTACTCCAGTCCCAGTAATTCCTTTATGAAACGTTTTAGTTGTCTTGTAATTAATTGTTTTGTTGTCTGTCTTATCCAGAAGTTCCACCTTGACAGAGACTTAGCTTATTTTGCTTATTAATGAAACTATAAGGCCTTGTAACCAATCCTGGCTTATAATGGGTATGTAACAATTTTTTTCTTTTTCTTTTTTTGATTGAATGGAGGAATGAAGAGAAGATGTAGAGGAGTGACATAGCCGTGGGGTTTGCCTTTGTCTTCAGATACTGGTCTGCAGTAGAGAGCTGTCCTTCCTGCAGTACTTGCAGAGGGCGTCCTTGCAGAAGCAGAGCTGAAGAGTGGGTGCATGATTATGTAATATTGACTTGGGGCCTTCAAGTGCAAAGGTCAGACCAGTGATTTCCGCATTTGAATCTTGCTTTAGGAAAAGTCATGGCTGGCTATTTTAAGCTTGAATTTTGTGGCAATGTATAATATTCATGCATGAGCCAGAGAAAATCAACAAAGACCAAGGGACTGCAGGCCTGAAATTTACAGAAATATTTAAAGATAAAGGTGAAAATATCATTGTGGTAAGACCTAGGTTACATGTTCACCCACGTCCAGAAGTGGAACTCCATCTGGTTTTCTGGACTCTAAGTTTAGTACTAATTCTGTTTTGTCATGGACTCCGAAGCTCATTTTTTTTTTTTTTGCAAACATATAAAATATTACTATTTAGAACATTGATATCTGAAAAGTAATATTTAAGCAATTTTGGAGCATGTCATTGTGGTTCTCATTCTTTCCCAGATGGCCCTATATCTAACTTGATGGATAATTATAAGGTGCATCAGAAGCTTTAAAAGTGCTTGTTTAAATTTGCAATAGTTATATATGCTTGCTGCACATTTACAATCAATTCAAAAACATAAAAATCAAAATATCACTTACTTCTCATTGCCCCACATTTCCCAGGAGTAATACCAGTTAGCAGTTTTAGTGCCTACCATCTGGTCATTTAAACATTGTTATATATGAACATATTTATGTATGCATCTGTGTATGTACATGTGTTCAGCTTTTCTAATTATTAAAAAATGAGATTATTGTTAGGCGTTGACTTTTATCCTCCAAATTTATATTTTGAAACTCTAATCAGCAGTAACAGCATATGATCTTATTTGGAAATAAGGTTTTTGCAGATGTAATTAGTCAAGATGAGGTCATATTAGAGAAGGGTGGGTCCCTAATCCAAGATGACTGATGCAGTTATAAAAAATGGGGAAGTCTGAAGATAGAGACAAGCACACACACAGGGTGTATGCCACGCGATGGTGAGGACAGATTGGAAGCGTGCATCATCTACAAGCAGAGGTTGCTGACGATTGCCAGCAAGCCATCAGAACCTAATGGAGACATGTGGAGCAGATGCTTCCTCTCAGCCTTCCAAAGAAACTAACTGTTCTTATGACTTGGTCTTGGCTTTATAGATTCCACACCTTTTTCTAAGTCACTCAGATTGTGGTACTTTTATTATGTCAGTCCCAGAAAACAGTCAAAAATTGAGTAAATCCTGAATAAGAGGTACTACCTACATATTAAACCCCATCTTCTCAGTGGACCCAGGAAATTTTATAAAATGGATGGTTGCCATTTGAAAGAATTGCTTATTTTTTTTATCTCTTTCTGCTGTTACTATGACAGAATTCTTCCTCTTTAAAAAAAAAAAAAAACAGTAAAGTGTACATAACATAAAACTTATCCAAGAATGAACTCTGATGGAAACTCTGAATGCCAGGTAAAATGGTATGTAATGTAGTTTGTCATCAGTTGTAACAAATATGGTAATGAATGTTCTGAGATAGTGGAGATGTTGATAATGGGGAGGCAGTGCCTGTGTGGGGTCAGCCATGTATGGGAAATCCCTATATCTGTGAATTTAAGTTTTCTGTGAACCTAAGATTTCTGTAAAAATAAAATTGTACTGAATGCAAAAATTTTTATGAAAAAATATATATTACTGAATAAATAAAATAGGTCCATAGAAAACATTTTTTTAAAAAATAAAAAGCTCTAAAAGTAGTTCTTTTACCTTAAATGATTTACTTTAATGAATAGTACATTTGTTCCAGCTCATAGCTAGAAAACTAGGGGAAGCCAGCATGCCAGGATAATTCAGTGTGTGCCCAGAATGCAACCTCAGAGCCCAGAATCCTTCTTCACATTGACAACAGCACCACACCACCGTATGCTTCCAGTTTGATAGCCTGGGAAGGCAAGATGGGCTGTATGGGTGATATACAGAAGATGGGAGATGTCTTATTGATTTGGTGGGAATTATGTCATGATAATTGAGAAAAGGACCTTGCCCAGAAGAATATTTTCTAGGAGAGTAAATTTAAAACAATCATAATTAAGGGAAGATAATCATGCTTTGGGATTTTTAAGACTGAACGGGAAAAAGAAATGATGTTTTCTCTTTCATTCATACCACCCACGTAAAGGTGCACAAAGCGCCCATACAGGCACAGAGGCAGTAGACAGCGCCATGGCGTTGGTCTATATTTTCTCTTCTTTTCCTCTTGGAACTTCCTGCGAGGAGCACTTGTGACACACCATGCTTATTTGTCCTGCATGGTTCCAGGTTGGAACATAAATGTCTTACTATTCCTAAGGCTTTCTATTGAAGGTTATTAAAAACCAGAGAAGTTGGGCCTGGTGCTTCCATATGGCTTTTCTAGTTTATTGGCTCCATTTGCTTGTAAAAATATGTTTTCAATTATATTTAAAGCATTTGATTCAAACTACTTTGGGAAAGTCAAGAAGTATTGTTTTTCTTGCTCACATCACACACGTTCTGGTTTACTGGGAATTTAAGGTGCAGTGCACTGACGTCAAATGGCCAGAGAGAGGACAGTCTCACAAGGAAGGTGAAGGATAATCTTAAGCAATAAATAATAGAGCAACCGAAATTGAATGTTTATTCTGGATCCACTATGAGCATGACAGATTATGGGCATGACCATAAACAACAAAAATATATGAAAGACCCAGAGGAAAAAAATGAGACTACTTGGAACAGGAAATGTTGATTTGAAGCGAACCTCTTTTCCTCACATCGAACTTTCTAGATGCTTTTGTCAGTCAGCCATATCTAATTATTTTTCTTTGACAATCATGCAGAATTGGAGAGGACTTTAAAACCACAATCTCAGTGGGACGAAAGGGGATGTTTTGGTTTTCCTCAGAGGAGTAATCAGTTATAATGAGTTAATAGTTATTATTATTAGCACTTTGTCCAGATCCTAAACAAGAAATTATTGTTTTATTGAATGCTGATTAAATGTTCATCTGTCCAGGCAGAATGTGCAGATGGATTATACTTGGGCCTTGCCCCAGGCAGAGAAAAGGAGGCAATAGTGAGAAATTAAGTGAGGTTTGTGGTTACCGTACGATGAAGACAACTCTCTACCCCCACAGACAGATGACCCTCTTTGGAGCATCTGAGAGTCAGTCATAGTCAGCTGTGCTTTGGTTCATCACAGACAAAGCAAGAAAAGGCGGCTCTTTTTTGGGTGGTGGGGGGAGTTACACAGCACACGTGAAGTGACAAGAGACTCAGAATGCTGAACTAATAACCATCATCAGAGAAAGGCATTTGCTTCTTAGTCTCAATTTCCTTACTCAACCAGCTATGAAAAGTGTTGCTACTTCTGGCCTTAAAGTCATGAAATGCACAGAGGCACTTAGAATACTAGTTTAAAATGCAGCTTTCTGGCTTTACCATGTGAGACTGAGACTCAGTAAGGCTAGTCAGGAATGAGGTCTCATGGCACAGTTAGTCCTTGAACCATACTTTAAAAAAACTGTGAGAAATGACCCCAGTTGTGGATGAGGAGGAGGCGAAGGAGGAGAAGAAGGAGAAGGATGGAGGGACTGGCTGGGTGTCGTGATTATCAGCTTTGAGTACATCACTGCCAAGTGCCTGCCTTAGAGCTGCTCTTCCTACCTCATAGTCTTGGTTACCAAAGACTCTTGATTTTTACTTCTTTGATGGGACTTGACCACTTAGTTTTTCTAGATCCTTGGCTGGTCTTTAAATCTACTGCTTTGTATCTGATATCTGTGATTTTCTAATTTTCATTTGGTATCATCTGTTTATTCTTTTACTTAGGCATTCTGAATATCTGTACTTAGTTTCAAACTCTGTGCTGGGGACACACTTCTTGGTATGGCACACTCCATTTAAGCCATAATAGACTTTAGAGGCCATAAAGGAGATGTTTGGTTGACTGAGAAGGAACACTGGGAGTGTTAGACACCGTGGAGGCGTTGAGGGATGTCGGCAATGTGAGAATATGTAGTGTGTGGGGACCACGTAATCTGATTTAGATTGTTGAAGGCTGCTGTGGAGGCTTAGGAATTTGGGAGATGAGGAGAAGGCAGAGTCTTCTAAACAGAAAGAAAAGAACAAATATAAATGAGAGCCATAAAGGATAAAGAGAGGTACTTCCAAAGAGAACTGTGGCTGTCACGCGGAGCAAAATTATTACCAGCCAGTGGTGTGGCAAATCACAGGGCTGGAAAGATGTACAGGCCCTGATGGTAAAAAGTCTTGTACATCCTTAGATGGAGCTAAGATTTTAATTAAGAACTACGAAATAGCTCTGGAAAGTTTGAAACAGGATGAAAGATACTCAGAGACTAGACAGGGAAGAAAACTTAGAAAGAAAGCACCTGTTCTACCATGACAGCATGAATGAATCAGAGGGCAGGATAGCCTGCAGATGTGATGTGTGTTTAGTAATAGCTCCTTTGAGATGTCGCTTCCTCCCAGAGAGAAAAGAGGGAAGATTTATCAGAGATGTCATTCACAGTATTTTAGTAATGAGATTTTTAGTAGTGACACAAATTTCTCAATTGAGTGATATGTAGCCAAACAATGATACTACCAGTTATAAGTGTACCAATGCTGTTATTTTTCTGATAGTTTTTTTTTAAAAATTAAAAACAACTATGAAGCATTTAGAAATCAGACATTTATCAAATGGATAACATTCATGAACATCTTTTGTATACCACAGAATCATGTGACTATGTTAAGTTGTGAGACTTTTCAAAAGCAACATCTCAGAAATCCAAAGACAAGCTGAAGGAATAGCACAGTGGTTAGAGCACTTGCCTAGCAAGCATAAGGCCCTGAGTTTGATTCCCGAGTACCATATAATCTGGGTGTGGTTACACACACCTGTAATCCCAGCTCTCAGGAAATAAAGGCAGGAAGATTTCCTTGTGTTCACAGCCAGCCTGGGATATATAGTGAGTTGAGGATTAGCCTGGAGTACAGAATGAGACCCTGCCTCAAAAAAAAAAAAAAAAAAAAAAAAAAAGTCCAAAGATATGCCATCTTTGGATGTAATAACCAACTTACCAACTTTAGGATCAGAAGAAAACTTTTAGTTGCCTGTTCAGCATTTTGAAGCACATAGAACTTTTCTTTCCGAAAAAGGATGGAGCCAGTTTCTGTAGGTAGAGAGCTTTGCTATTTCTCTAGTTGTCCTAAAGGCAGGGTCAAGCTAAGAAACAATTTTCGGGCTTGAATGAGAAAGGTTAAAGAAACAACAGAAAAATCAACTCAAGGTTTTATTGAAAGGTAAAGTCCAACCATTTCTTTGTTAAAAAGTTCAGACAGAAAAAGGCTTCCATGAGGGCTGCATGCCCAAGTGGACTTTTCTCCTGAAAGCCTAACGTTGGGCAGACTTGGACAGATTTGGAATGTGCTGTTCTCTTTACTCAAGACGTTTTTCCACTCTTGGCCTTCCAAAACACAGAGTTCAAAGCTTCACTACTACTTTTTTATGCAAGAGCAAATTGACCACAACACTATTAGAAAAAGACGTGAGTCAGTGTGTTTGGCTCTTTGTTTCTTTGTTGTGTTCTTTGGAAAAGAAAGATTGTGAAGAAAGAGAAGCAGGGAAAGAAGAACCAACTTCCTTTGCATCTTTTTCTTGAGGAGTGTTTGCTTAGAAAATAATAAACTCAAACCAGGCTATTATTAGGATTTATATTAAGTATTGCCAAGTTCTGAATCAGAAGCACGTACACCAGACCCTGTGAGACTAGCTTTTGTTTTTCTCATTATTCAAATCGATAAATTGAGTCACTAAACAGTGAGGTAATTCCCCTGGTCTCAGCTGTATTAGATGAAAAGAAAGCATAAACTTAAGGTTTTGGGTTCCAGGTAACCGTTTTGATCATGTTTTTATTGGAAGCTGACAACCAAGAAGTTAATAATCTGTTAAATTACATGTTAGGGAGATGAGGTTTTCTAGCTTAATGGGAATTCTGTTTCATATAATTTCTATGCATATCTTTGTGCCTGTGCATATTTAATTATTAAAATAACTTCAACTTTACAGATTCTTAGGGAAATAAGACATTTTGGGTAGTTAAAATTCTTCAAGTGGCTCACCTCTTACATCATAAGGGCCACAGTATACTTGTTCTAATACATTTAGAATACATAATTTCCTTCTTAAAAGATGGTGCTAACACCTCAACAAATTTCTATAAGCATTGATTATAGAGACTTCTTTAGGAACTTCCTAAGGGTGTGTAACAGTTTGTCTCTTCAGCAAATGACATCATACTTTAAAAATTCTCCTCTTTCTAACACTTCCTTTGCTATCCATTGTTGAGCTTCACACTTCCGTTCCCTGTTCCCTCTTTTTTCCCCATTTTTGATATGTATAAGTGCATAATTTAAGGTTTACAATGAAGTTGAGCATTTTGTGCACCTACATATCTTGTCAAGGTGACAAGGACTTTCCCACTCTCCTTTTGTCCATCCCCCTACACTACCCTCCCTCCCTCGCACCTTACCCTCCTGGTTCACTTTGTTTTTCATTTTAAGTGCCATGACATAATTTTAATCTGGGTTTCTCATATCAGAGAGACCATTCGATGTTTCACCTTCTGCTTCTGACACTAAGCATATAACGTTCTCAAGTTTCTTCCATTTGCCTGCGAAAGCCTCCAAGCTGTCGGACTTTATAGATGTATAGTATTCCATTCTTGCTGTCCGTGCCCTACTTGGGGCATCTCCTTAATGATTCTACTTATATGGTTCAAGTCTGCTGCGTTGTCAGACCTCAGAGTACCATGTTTGTCCTAATGACTTGTAAAGTAAAGGCAGATAGGTGTGGGGTGAGAAGCTCACGTGCACACATACATCCACAAGCCTTCGCAACCCCAGCGCTTCTGACCTAACCTTTTATCCTCACAGTGTACTGTTCTTTGTTGAAATATTTGGGAATCAGAGCTCTAGATAAATGAAATGTTACCTAAGCAGATTTTACTTCTAAAATGCAAATTAATTTTTTCTGCTGTCATTTGATATTCATCTAACAAACTTTTGTTTAATGTGAACTCCTTGACTTTGTCTCAATGCCTCAGGATCTCTCAGTGTGTCTGAGACATCGTGGAGACCTGCAGTATCCATTGTACCTTCTTGGAACAATGGAGTCTTATAACTTTAGTTTAAGGAATATTGGATAAAAGACAGTTTACTGTTTTGTATATATTTATATACATGTCTTGGAAAGACACTTATCAAATTGTTGACTTGTTTTCTTTTTGGAATTTAAAGAATTTGATGGAACTTGAATTTATTGTTCTCAACAGTCTTTGAGAAGAGCCTTCTCTCGGGTGAGGATGACTGTTATGGGGAAGGACACTGGTGCCGGGGAAGGTGCAGAGCACTTTGACTAACATGAAAAGAAGCAAACCAACAACAAAAATAAAAACAGAAACATTAAAAAAATGGCTTTCCTTTTGAAGAAGAGGAAGAGAGGTGACTCACAGTTCTTTTGCATTAATTCCCAAGCAAGTGACTTTTTACCAGTTTTTATGCCTTCCAGTTGCAAACCATTGTGCAGGCAAAACAAGCTTTGATGTTATCTGCATAAAACTTGGCACCTGGTAGGTCCCTCATTACTATTTTGGAAGGAGTAAGTGAGGTTGAGGTTGGTTGAGACAAAACCAAACATAACTGGGATAATTGAGCTTAAAGGGCAAAGTCTTTTAAAACTCTTATTGTCCTTTTTTCTTTGTTTTTATGAACTAAGATGCCTTCTACCACAGCTGGCAATTTTTCTTATTCTAACAGTGGGCTGCTTAGGACCACTTCCTTGATTGAAAGATATCTTGACAGGCAAGGCGTGGAGGTAAAAAGATTAAGGTTTGTTAAGCAGAAAAGTAGAACTCTTGTAGGATGGGATTCTGTCGTGCTGACATTACCAGTTGCATGGAGTATGCACACAGCAGAGCAGGTATACCGCTGCATGGAAAATGGGGAGGACAGGATGCTTGGTAGGAAAGCTGTGGAGCACAAAGTGTGAAAGACCTCAAATCCAGGGGGAGACGCTAAGATTTTAGACATCTATATCTTTTCTGCTGATACCATAGCTGTGCACACACACACACACACACACACACGCACACAACACACACACACACTGTATGTACCTAGAGAAAAAGATATGATCTTGAAGAGAGAAAAGCCTATAAAGCCATAAACATTTCTTTGGTGAACTAGTAGTGAGACTGAAGTTTTACCTTTTAGTACAAACAAGGAAGCAAACAATAATGAAACAAGTCCCAACAATCCCCAAGCCAAAAGCAAACAAAAAACCCAAAATCAAACAAGTCACCAAAAGGCCAGAAACATATATTAGCTTTACAAACAGGCTGCTATGTCACTATGACCGGCTCCTAGCTGGACTCTGGAGAGGGAGTCCTTGTTCACTCAACAAGCTGTAAGGCAAAGAGACCAGCAGTGCTCTTGTTTGCTCTACAGAAAGCCAGGCTTGAAGCTCTTACTCTTCTTAGTGTCCACTGTTCTCTACTTCAGTGAGCATTCAATAATTGGTTACTATTATTAAATAACTTTCATACTGTTATTTATTTAACTTTCATGACAGTCTGAGATGCAAAGTATGCAAGTCTTACTTGCTGCATCATTGTGTGGTGGAAGTGGGACTAGATCCTAGGATCCTAGGATTTCTCATGCTAAAGTCAGTGCTTTTTATTTATGACACCACAGTGTCTTCCCACTGAGAATTTCAAGTTGCTTTTTTATGCACCGATAATAAATGTCTGAGAAAGAAACCACATTTACAGCAGCTTCCCTTTAGGTACGTAGGAATCAACTTAAATAAGGAAACTAAAGACCCATGCAAAGAAAGTGACGAAACATTGATGAAAGGAATAAAAGACACTGAAGGGTCAAATGCCCTCCCATGTTCAGGGAGTAGAAGACTGAGTATCGTTAAAATGTTAAAATCCAACAGAGCCTATTCTTCCTGAAAAGCCTTTTTTCTCAATTGTGGAGTCTGTTTCTCTTGAGTGACCCTTGCACGTTGTTCTGTTTTATTTTGTTGAAATTTTTGTTTTATGCTACCAGATGCTCTAAACCATTTCTAGAAATGATACTGTTAAAAAGGCTCAGTCTGGACTATCAGGAAGAATTTCAGGAACTGGATGATCCACGCTTTTTCTTGTAGCCCCAACAGTCACTGTTTTAATGATATTGAATAATTTTTATCTCTAAGCCTCCTCAATCTCAGATAAATGTAGAATATTTCTCTACTCAAATCAAAGGAAGACCTATATATGAAACACACATAAACTCTAAGTTTCTCTACAAAGGTTATATATATATATATATATATATATATATATATATATATATATATATTATATAATATATATATACTGCTTACAGATTATGTTCATGTTTAAAAATTTCCAAATTAAAATCCTTACACATTTTTGCTGATATGGTGACAGTGAATTTCATAAATTCCATTTCATAAATACAAGACAGCAGACATCTCTGCTGAACTTGCTTTAAGAAAAAAGAATCATGAATTCTTTCTTTAGCCAGTGACTCAGGTCTGTAGAGGAGAATTTTATTTATATGTGTTTAAATATGATTTAAACACATGGTGATTCTTTTATAACTAAAAATAAAAAATTGTACAAGTTAAACATTATTGCTGTCTTTACTGTTGTCTCAAATCTTGATCATTCTACAATTTGTAAACCGTTCATAAAGCAAGGGCAAATGCACACCCATAATTATTTCTCGATGTTGTCTGGCTCGTGAGAGTAGCATAAATTTTTGTATTTTATTATTTTAGAAGAAGTTTTCATTGAAAGTTTTTCCAGTCTTTCCAAATAAACTGAGCTCTGAATGGAAAAGACACAGCTGATTGCTTGGCTTCTCAAGTGGCCCCTTTGCCTTGTCCTGCTCTTTGCTGAGTCAGGAGGAAGGCATGTGGTGTGGCCGACCTCTGAAATCATTAAACATTTCTGTAAACTGTTGCTATTAGAGACACACTTGGGCTTATACTTTTTGAAGGCTTATTAATAAGTCAGAACCTAATCTGCCGCCAGACCACTTGGTCACTTTGTTCTTGGCTTTGCCAGGCACAAGTTTTTATTGCATGGCTGATGTGTTGGCATGATGATTCCTGAAAGGCCATCCGCAAGCCACCAAATCTTGGGTGTAGACCACTGTTGAATTCCAAAGCAGTACTGCCTCTCCTGCTGTGTTGCTGAGGGTGAGCCTTCTGCAGAGTGCCTCAGATTATTCAGTGTAAAGCAGCAGAGACAGCAGTGCTATGGGGAAATCTATGGTCAACTATTTTTCTTCGGAAAGTGGTGTGGTTTCATGGAAGAAAAGGGCAAAGGTCTGTTAGCGGAGCATGTTTCAGACACGCAGGAATAACATTTCTCTGTAGAAAAGCTCATACTAAAGATGGAAGCAGTGGCCTGTTCTGTGGATTTTTAAACCATGCTTTTCCCCCAGAGGGATGAGAGAAGGGAATCGGTAATGGAAGTTTCTTGCTCAGGATTCAGTTTAATCAATTCCCCATCTCATTTGGTTTGTACAGGATGAATGGTCCAAGTAGGAATATAGAACAATTCTGACAGATTTTAAGTCATTACAATTAAGAAAAAATATGATGAATTCTGTTTATACAATATTATTAAAATTATGAGTATAGAAAGAGAACTTCTCCAAGATAATATAACTATTAGAGGCAAAGGCAAACTGAGTAGTCAGGCAGTGTGCTGAGTACAACATTTAATAAACACTACTGTGGTCATATACTGGGATACAATACAGCGTGTTTTATTCAGTTTCATCAGTAATGCATATTTTTATCCAGAAATACAATCCATAGCACATGAAAAGTTCAATGTTTCATATTGTCCAGCCCAGAAGACAACTAGTCAAATGAAGCTAGTTGAATTTAAATTTAAAGAGTATAATGTAAAATAAGAAAATTTAATGTCTCAGTTCACAAACCACATTTCAAGTGTTCAGTAGCATACATGGTTGGTGGCTTCCATATTAGACAGCTCAGATTCGGAGAATTTCCAACATTGTAAAAGTTCTATGGACAGCCCTCATAAGACTGTACAGTCATTATTATCATTTATGGTAACTTAGCAATTGAAGCAAGCCAGAAACAAATCATGCAGGATGGAATATGTAGTAAGGTTTTATTAAGAATTTGAAATTATGTTTATTTTGACATGTAAAAAGAGAGTAGATGGTATTATCAGTAAAGCAAAAAAAAAAAAAAAAGAATTCTAGAGAGAATAATAGCCCATCTGATTTAGGTGAAATTCTTGTTATAAACTTGAGGGGAATGAAAATAGTGATAGGTTGAGGTGAGACAAGTTGAGGGACTTGCATATCAATCTAAGGTTTCTGCTGTATACTTGTTCATGCATTAAATATTTTCAGTAGGTTACTGGGAGTCCTAGAACAATGGTGTCACACAGTAAATATTTTTTTCTTTGTGTAATTTGGTACATAGAAGTCTAGTATTTAATATTAGCATACCAACAGAATTTATCTTATGCCCCATTGTTAATTTCAAAGTTGAGTCAGAGCCTAGTGACAAAATAAATGAGTGAGAAGAGAGAGGGAAGAAGGAAAGGGAGAGAGAGAGGGAGAGAGAGAGAGAGAGAGAGAGAGAGAGAGAGAGAGAGAGAGAGAGAGAGAGATTTATGCTATGTGATGAGAAAAAGTGGAGGTATGAAGGCTCAATACTTGGTCCTCTTGGAAAAACAATAGGGAAACCAAAGATCAGTTTTTTAATCATTTCTCAAAGTCTTAGAGAATTAAGAGTATTGTCTTTTTTTTTTTTTTTAGAACATTCATTCTTTCTAGAATGCTAATTTTTGTTAAGGAACTTTGCAGAATAAGAAGCAGTTTTTACCATGCCTGGAAATACTCTGATTATATCAAAATTTCAAGAATGGACTTATATGAAATTGTGTCCTCCTAGGATGATCTAAAAGGATGGAGAAAGTATGTTTAGAACTTTGTCATTTACCACCTATACCACATTATTCTTTCACTCTTAATTTTTGACTCTTGCATTTATTAAGTTCTCATCATGTGCTAAGTATTGAGGGTATATAGATGAGCACACCATGAATCCTTGAAGGAGCTAGACACACTGAATTGGAATAGATACATTATAAAAGTCAATTCCATTGCCAGCTGAATGTAATCACAACAAGGCTATGCCCACAGTACTCGGGAGCCTGGAAGAGGTACATAGGGCAGCCTGGGCAGGCTGGTCTTGGGTGTGTCTTCATATGAGAGAAAATACTTGACCTGAGTTTTATGAAGAAGTACAAATTAATCTAACAGTGGGGGAATAGTATATCTAGAGATCAAATATAAAAATAGGCAAAAAAAAAAAAACTTGGCAGAATATGACCATGGGGAAAGAGCTAGACTTTCTTCCTCTCTTGTGTTTAACACAATGCAAAGGAAGAACTCAAGGTATTACCTATTTGTGTTTTCACTAACTGCAGTTAGTGTAGTAGGTGTAGACAACACAGACTATTAATCTGGATGACTCCTATGGCTGGGGAGACTCACATAAGCTGTGTTGACTGTCATCATCTGGTTGCAGATTATAGTAAAAGTATCCCCAGAGAGAAGGATCTGGGGAGCCAGACTAAAGGTCATTTAACATGCTGACATGCCTCTGTTCTCACAGCATTACTGGAACTCTTACTGTCTTAAGAATGATGTGCCAGGCTGTCATGTCCCTTACTAGAATGCTTCCAAGAATCTTGTGATGACTTGAGGGGTTCATGGAGAAAACTTAGATGTCAAAGTGACAATCAAATTTTGTTGGTTTGTTTTCTAATTACTGAATATTTACCATTTTTTGGCTCTGAAATGACAGCATGCTTTTAGGAAAAATATACCAAAAAAAGAAATTAAAATCAAAATATAAATTATAGAGTAGAGCCAGATAGCATAGTCAAGGAACAGAGCCACTGGAGTTGACTCACTTTATCAGTCAGAGACATTGTCACAGTGTGATTTTTTCCTTTCCCCTTGATTTTATGACAGGACAAGACATTATGAAAAGGGGCAGAGAGAAGGAGGAAGACAGCAGGTTCAGGAATGTGACCTGAATGTGACTTTGGCTCTGGTGCTTTGTGGCACCAGGTAAGTGTCTTGACAGAGTGAAGGCTCATTTTTGTCATGGTTAAGTTACAAATAATAGTAGGAGTTGATATAAGAAATAGAGATACTGTAAGGACAAGCACATGTCTGGTTGTTGGACAATTAATTGTTATTATTTATTAGACCTATTCATGATGAATTTGAGTTTCTCTTCTATCTCTTACAGGATTATGAGTTATGTATTATATTAAAGACAAAGGGGCTCAACTCTGACAGTTTTGGGGTACTGGCCTTGATATGGAAATTTTGTGAAAGGAAAAAAGGAGTCCCAAAGTTAGTCCCTAAATGATATGGTGAGATTTTTTTGTTTGTTTGTTTGTTTTTTGAGACAGGGTCTTACTCTATAGCCCAGGCTGGTCCTGAACTCACTATGGAGCCCAGGCGAGCCTTGGACTCACGGCAGTTCTCCTGCCTCAGTCTCCCTAGTGCTGAGATTACAGGTGTGTGCCACCACCTCTGGCTTATATGGTGCTGGAAAATTGAACTTGGGTACTTAGCACCTGGTGTAGTGCTTTCTAGGGAGCACTTTAACCACTGAGTCATTCCTGCAGCCCTGATGGAGTGAATTTTATGGGTTGGCAGTCTGAGTGTCATAGATGTACTTAATAATCCCGGCTAGAGTAAATTGTACTGGAATATTGGTAAGATATTCCTCCCATTGAAATCAGCTCCCTTGAGAGTGAGGAAGCAAGTGCTTGAAGAAGACATGTAGCTGATATTTCTGATTAATGAAGGCAGAGACAAAACAGAATTGTCATCTCAGAAATTGATGAGATAGTTCACAGAATTATCCAAGATTCTTGTTTATTGAACTTATTGCTCACTGTTGGCCATCTTTGTATAACAAAACATTGAGAGAATCAGTTAGAAGGACGGGAGAGACAATGTCAGTTTCACCATTGTTCAAAAGATTTCTTTGGGAGGGAAATGGAGGTTGGGGACAAAGAGAGGGAGGTGCTAGCATTCTGCTATTATCTATTATAGAGAAGGGAGCCATCTTGGATTGTTTATTATTTTATGGCATATAGAAGAACATAGTTTTTGCTGACTCTAAGTGTGTGTTATGGAGTAACATAGCACTGAGAACATCATATCCCAAGAAATCTCAAAATAATGAAATAGAAACGGATCCCCATATTGTTCCCAAGTTGTTTGTTCTACCAATCCTAAGAGACGCCCCTGGGAGGGGAAACCTGTCATCAAGAATTAAAATAAAAACCTACTAAAATCGCAGGCAGTAGTGTTTTGAAATGCACTGTAGAAGGTGTTAAATGAGGAAGATGCAGAGATTTTTGCATAATAAAATAGATATTATTAAAAAGCCATCTGTCTGCAGTTCTGTGTGTGTGTGTGTGTGTGTGTGTGTGTGTGTGTTTGTGTGTGTGTATGTGTGTGAAAGTCCCCATTGGCTAGTGTCAAAAATAGGCCTCTTGAGAATCTTTAAGGTATAATTAGTTATTGCTTCTTTTGGCCTTTTAATTTACCCTTGACCTTGTCTGGCCTTTTGAGATATGTGGGATTGTTGTTGGTATTTTAGAAAACAAGAGAGCTCTTGCTACATCTTAGAAATTATGTGTCTATTTGAAACTTTATGACATTTTATGGGTGTGTATGGGTACCATGAGCCATTCCCACTTGTGTATAATCCATTACCATATTAAATAAATATCTAACATTGCATGTTTAAATAGCATCATTCTATAAAATACCTGATAAGACCCTGCATGCCTCTAAATGATAAAGAATGATCATTTGAAAATTAATCATCTCTTTAAGATAAATAAATTAATTCATAGAATTGGTGACCTGCCTCAGAAGCTAGAGGCACTCAAGGTGTTTTTGAGGTTAAAATACTGAAGATTTTCTTAAATGATGGGTTCTCGAGCCACCAGTATACCGGCCTCTGGGCCTTCACCTCCGATGACATCAGAAATAGCCTTAGAGAGAAGATTGCTCTGTTTTGCTAAGAATGTCAAAATGTATACAAAAAAACCCCAGACCTTCTCTGATGTGCCAAGGATTTTTTATGGCCCTAATTGATCCATATTCCCCCAAAGGGCTCTGAATTATGCAAGGGTCTCAAGTCTTAACAAGTCACCCTTCCACAGCTGTGCAATGGAAACGTTCAACAGAAAGGTATTCACTTCAGTCTAGGCAAGGCCCTGGCTGCTCTCTGGAGACACCCGCGTCCAGGAAGCAGGATCTGGGTCATTTTGGTTAAAGAAGCTTGTCTGGCCCAGCCCTATTGTTCTCTCTCCTCCCTGCCTGTTATCCTGCCTACAGCCAGTACCCACGACTCATTGCAGATCTTCTGCCCTTTCTGTGCTTGTCTTTTATTAAACCCTGCTGCCAGAATTTGTTTATTACTGAATTGAGCGTTTAGATTCAGTCTTGGCTGGTGGTGGCCTTGGAAAGAACATTTTCTAAGATTGGTTTGGTCTTCTTTCAAATAAACTTCTACAAGTCTGGGCATTTCTGGCATTGCTGAAATTTGGATGATTTATTCTTAGAGGCTTGTATTAGGACTTATTTTTTTAAGCAAACTATGTGAGACACCCTGTAGATTCTTACTGCATTGGTTACAATAAACTCTTATTCCGCATTTTATCAGAAAAACTAAAATCTGAAAGCCCCCTATGGCAATAGGTCCCATTTTTATTCTGAGACATTCAGCCCCTTAGCTCCCTCTACTGGTGTAAACCTGCCTCCCTGCTCATTTGGGCTGCTGAGGATTGGAATAAACTGGGATCTGGAAGGAAGTTTAGACGTGTCATTTTTAAAGCAGGAATTATGGATCCAAGAGCATATTTTGCTACAGATCTCTTTTCTTTCCTCATTCTTCCAACCTCAACAATTTTGGCTATCCTAAGTAACAAATTCTTAGCTCCACCTAGTGTCTTCCTTCATGTACTTCTTGGTCTTGGGTCTGCCTTTTAAGAGAAGGCAGCAAGTTTGGATAGATTACATAGACAAACACAAGGACTCCCGAACTTTAAGAGTGGGTATTCACTAAGTAAAGATCTGGTAAAAACAAATGTAGACTCATCCCTTTGAATTAATGAACAAATTTTGAATTTATCGTTAGGCTGTATTTCGCATGATAGTTGGAGAGAGGCCTATATTAAGAGGGATGATGCTTCACAAGTTGTGTCCCAGCTGCTCCCTCTATGTGATCTTTAGCTAACTTTTAAGTTTTGAAGTCTTCCTGTTGACTGGAAGGCAGCTGTGGCTTCATGGCTCTCCTGCCAGGTGGCAAAAGTTCTGTAAAAAACCTCAGTTTTATTTGCCCTAATACATGAAGCTTCAATTATGAAGGACTTTGGCCTGGACTTCCATAAAAAATTGCAGTTTTATCTCTTAACAGAAGTGACAGGGGACATTCTCTAAAAGGCTGGATACATTCTGTCTAAAAAAGCCAACAACCAACACCCACACCCAGGCCTATTTGCTTAGAGTTGAAAAAGTAGCTCATAAAGTGATGAATTGTCTGTAGTCTTAGCACATCAAATGATTCAATGCCTAAATGTCCTGTGATTTAAACACATCAATAGAGAACTCAAGAGGGGCAGTCTTCGGAAAACTTAAAAGAATGCTTTCACAATGATGCTTAAATTCAGTCATAGGCTATGTGAATTTTAACGTTCAATAAATCAATTTCAGAAGCATAATTACTGTTTCAAAGATATGCAAACAATTGTCAGGCCTGCTTCAGAGGAAAGTGAGGAAGCATCTGGGGTAACATCTGTCCACTTACGAAGGGGAAATTGTTTCCAGAAGTCATACATGAATATTCTCTCCCATCTCCATCATTACCAAGTGGAGTAACTTTATGTGTTAACAGTGAACGTGTTTATAAAGCTATTATCCTGGGTCGTAGTCAAGTCTAAAATGAAGTCAATTTATTGAGGCTCTTTCCCCAGCTGAAGTCCAGTTGAATGTTTAGGAGCATTTTAGTCAATGTAATCCTGGTAAATCTTTCACCAGTGTGATGCAGCTCTGTACTGGTACTATTCTTAATGGACATAGACACAAACAGGAGTTCATCTCCAGATAGAATCTCTGGATGTAGCCTGTCATAAAAATCCCTTCTCTAGCACCACAAATTTCTCTCAAGTCTCTCTTTTTCCTGAGACATGAACACTAGCTTCCACCCTGCTTCTGTAAGCTTGTCTCTTTGATTTTTCTCTCCCCTCTGTCATGACACCTTGCATTCCTGTTCCTTCCAGTCAGTGTGACCCTCAGTGTTGTCTCTGTTATCCATTATGTATATTTTACCCTTTCTGTCCTTAAAGACTTGAGAAGGTAGATGATGGTTAAACTGGCAGTACATTGTTAGGTGAGAGAAGAGGAAGGTTATACTGTAAATCATCACATATTGACGTATTTGTTCTATCACATAAATATTGGAACTTGATCATGTTTTACAAATATAATGTAATTTCTAGCACTCAGGGAAAGTGGAGTGGACTAAGATCACTGTAAGTGGGAGAGTGAATTGTCCATTGGTCAGGTGAAATAAGCTACCCTGTATTTCCTAAAGCAAGGGGAAATCTTAAAGTGGATGGATCCAGAATTTGAGTACCTATAACTCCTTAAATATTTTTGATGAGGATTGTATAGAAGGAGTTAGAAAAAAATGGCTATTTTGTACTTAGTGTTTTAAAAAATTATTTTCACACTCGACACAAATTTATTAAGCAGTTCTGTGGGCCAGGTTCTAGAATGGGGAAAACCATACCCAGTTCCTGTTATTGTGATGGCCAATGATTTCACCCTTCACAGGCTTGGTATCAATGTTTCCTTAGACATTCTATAGCAGAGGTATGGCTGTAGTCTAATCCCCTCTCTAACCGGAGTTGGAGAACCCTACATGGTAAGTTTGTATGGAATGCTCAGTACAGTCAGAGACACTTCGGATGTACATTACAGTGTAGGGAGACACATAGTCACTTAATATGAGGCTTACTGGGAATTTGGGTACATGACCTCCACTTATCTGGAAGACTTTGGGAAAGACCTGAGATTTTCCACCTGTAAAATGAACTTTTAGTTATAATTAACTCCAACTCCTTTCCAACATTTATATTTTGGATTCTCTAACTTTGTTTTTAATCTCTAAGAAATTAGAATAGGTTCTAGATAAGTAAAATTGCTCAGAAACCTCATCTCAGAAAATTTAGCAGAGGCAAGGAGCAAGTCCAAATGACCTATGAATTAAGTTTTAGAAAAATGTGAAATTCTTATTTGATGGAGTGAAAAATTATATCTTGTTTAAAAGATATATGAGGAGACTTTGGGCAATGAGAAAAGCCACAAATATGAGTGGTACTCCAAAAATGTCATCTATAAGAAGGGAAGAGATGTTATTTTTCTACTGAAGGAAAACAAAGGCGTTAGCATAAAGCCCCTGTGACTACATCCGCAACTCCTGAAAAGGTTGTGCTAGAGGACAAGGGCCTTTTTATTTTTTCTAGAAGGATAATGAAAATGAACCTAAAGTAGAGGATAGGTAAAGGAAATCACCAGCTGTATTTTAGCATCTTAGATAATCAACTTAAGTTGTTGCTTTTGCTCTTATGCAACTTTGAGAAATTTGAATTTATTATCATCTCAGGTAATTATGATAAGTTTTCAGGAACAATTTTGTTTTAATTACTTTCATGTAGCCTGATGCAGTTTTGGCGGCTTCCTGGGTTTCAGTACACGAAGCCCCAGATTGCACACATCCCAGTTTGTCTGATTGTCTTTAACTCTTCCTGCAAACCTAGTTGTTTAAAAAAAAAAAAAAACTATAAAGGGATTTATTTTTTCCTGAAACAAACAAATTAGTTCTTGAAGACATAATGGAGTCTCTGACTGGCAGCTTTCTTCTGTTGGTGCTGGAATGTGGATAACTTTCTTTTTCACTCTCACTTTCCTTGTCTCCTTAGAAAGGGAGAGATGGCATGGCTGTGGCTTAGGACTGTGGGGTGTGAACTGCTGTTAATAACTGCCTGGTCACGGGCATTGCTTTTTCTTTACCTTTGTATCATTTAGTACCATTTTATGAACAGGTCCTTTATTTTTTGACTAGATGTTTTGCTAGTGAGAGATCCTTTCACACAATGCTAAAGACAAAGATTCTCCAAATTCCAAAGGGCTTTCTGTCCCCTTAACCTCTTCCTCTCCTTTTTTGTATCCAGTAGTTTGCATAGCATATCCCTTTGTCCCCAGATGACTCTCCAGTCTCCAGAGCTGCACCTCCTTTCTATTAGGCTCATGTACATTTATGGGCAGCTGGTTGATGGGAAGAAAGTTGAGGTATGAAGAGTAATCTGTTACTCCAGAGCCAGCTTGGAGGAGCAGAGACTGGGAATCCTAGTTGTACCTTAGCATTGCAAGCTGTCATAGCTAGGTAGGTGACTATGGACAAGAATTAAATTGCTGCTTCTGACATTTAGCCTGCAGATAATTACCCCACATTGTATCCTTGAGGAGACTAGGGGGGATCTTATTGATATGACCAACCCAAAAGTTAAAAATATGTTTTGATGGTTTTAGATTCTAAATGTAGCTTTTAACATTATATTGATAAAATTCTTCTGGGTTTTAATGTGATTTTTAGGAGTAAACTGTTCTTTTCTGCTAGCAAAGGACTGAAGAGAAGGACATGTTAAAATTGGACCTTAACTTACTAATGGTAATATTCTTATTGATTAGAAAATAGAAACAAGAAAAAAAAAGACAAGAGTAGACATGGAGATTAGCTCTTCTCCATCTGCTCAGACTCACATAAGTGAGAGAGCACCAAAAGTCAAGTTTTCTCGCAGACATCTTGGTCTTTCACTTCTGCTAGCGCTTCTCTGTGATTCCTCCAGCTTCCTCTCAATTCCTTATTCATTTGCATCCTTCTGCTCTTAATTTTTTTTTTTTACTTCTCAAATAGAAGTCAAGTAGCATATGCTTTTAGATCATAGAGTACGTATTGTTTTGTAATTTTAACAATGTAGGGTATCTGAAACGTGTGCTTCTTTAGGTATAGCAGGCCCTCTTCACTCACAATCAATCAAGCACTCTCTGGGTGTCTCTAAGCCACTCATCTTTTATTTTTTTAAAAAACCATTAAGGAGCCATTCAAAGCCTGCAGCAATAGGGTTGGATGGCTGGGGCCATGAATCTGACCCAGGACCACCTATTTAATAGCAAAAAGGGAGGACTTGTGCTGTGGCTCCACAACTGGCATGGAAGAGCCAATATTGAGGGAACTATAAGAAATCTCACAAAGCTTAAGAGGAGATGTGCCATCTTGCCTGATAGGTACCCTTTGGAAAGAATCACTTTGGTAACAACCCCTGGGAGACTTGTATCAGGAGCAATCTGAGCAAATCTCACCTGGTTGTTTAGGTAGTTGAATCTGACGGCACACAGGGAATGTGGTTACTGCAAAATGGTCCCTGGCTGCCCAGCAGTGCGTAGCTGCCCGGAGACCAGAAGCACACCCTAGGGAATCCTTTTAACCCCTACAATTAGTAGTTACAGGGAAATGTTTTATATTGGAAGTTTCCCCCCTAGATCAGATAACTTCCTTTGAGGATATCTATGAATGAAGTGTATTTGCATCCTTGTAATGCTGGGCAGAATAAAGGAAGAATGAATTTGGATGTATCCCACATCTGGCACGGCCTTGTCCCATACCTGAGCTCTTGTCATGGTCCACTGCCCACTCATGTCAGATAGAAAGCAAGCTGACCGCACCATGGCTTGAGATTAAAGGTATTTTAATAGGCTCAGGTCACATGTTATCTTGGCCAATAGTAATTTTATATGATTTTTTCTTGAAAGAAAACATACTCTTTGCAATAATTTTTTCCAATGAAGAAAAGTTTCACATAACAGAAACCATTACATATAATTCTTTCATTTGAATGAGTGCATTGAATCCCTTCCATCCCACATAAAAATTTTAAAGTATCTTTGTAATTTCTTCTGATATGAGAAAGATAAGGAGAAATAGTTTGAAAGGCCCTTAGTTAAATATCTAATCATTCTAGCTTCTTTATGAGGAGAGGTTTTTTTAATAGCTTTGGTGAGTTTTTCCTTTCCGTGAGAAACAGTGTAAACCAATGAGGGAAAAAAAAAAAAAGACAAAGTGAACTTTTTCTCTTACTTTAAGAATCTAAGGTCTAAAAGAGCAGTTTGGTTTCCCGCCTGGCAGCATCGGCTTGCCTGCTCCCAGCGGTCTTGTGCAATTCCCTGGAGGAAACCTCTGAAAAGAGTTTTTTCTCCACATGAGAAAGCTTCATCCCACACAGCCCACAGATTTCGATGGCAAACTTTAGGGACCAAGAGTTTGGTTTTACAGAAGTAGCTGTGGAGTATGTGTTTCCTCTCACAGGTGCACAACACTCATTTCACCTGGAGAGCAGGACAGATCAACATCCCCCCCCCCCCCCCCTCCACCACCACCTGATAGGGGAGTTTAAGCACTAGGCTTCCCTGTGCTAGGTGTCAGACAAGGCGCAGGGCGAGGGTTACAGCCTCCCTATCCCTTCTAGCTGGCCCTTCTGCACACAGACTGCTGTAAACTGAGGTGTTGTGTAGTTTATTTTTTTCCTCCTGCGAAGCGTATCGCTGCCTCGTGTGATAGGTAGGTGTGCCTATAGAAGGAAGTCACGGTGTTCTCCTACACGCGCTCTTTGGTCACACCGCATTCCTCCTTCCAGATTGACACGGTGCAGAAGTTCTGTGAGGGCTCGCCTTGCCCAGACGTGCCACTGGGGATTTGTTCTTTCCTACTGACCGGCCACCTGATCACTGTCCCTGTGCAAAGGGCACCCGAGCACATCATTTTTTCCAAACGCTTAAACCTGGAAAGATACTTTTTAAAAGGACTCACAGAAGCCGTCTTGAGTTTGGAAAACATCAGAAAATTGTTAGCAGACCTTTTGACTGTGCTATTTTTAGGAAGCTAATTGTGTTCTTTTAAAGTACTTTTTTGACAATGGGATGAAGTTTTCCTTGCCCCTACTGATATGTGAACTATGTACATTGAAAACCTTTAATATAACGCCCCCGCCCCCTGCCGCAGATACATTGTTAATCACAGCAAAAGTCAACAAGAGGGGAAAAGTAACTTTTAAAGAGGCTTTTGTAATATTTATGCCGCTGTTTCTGCTGAAAAAGGAGTTTATATTTTACTGTTCAAACAGAAGTTTGTTTTCCAAGGGGTTGCTAGTTAGTTCAGTAGCTAGCAGCTGACCTGGCATCCTTTAGAGTCAGCCCAACTAAACAGTGAGCACTCTGACCAGAAACGACTTATTCCCCGCAGCCACCCCGGGCAGATAGATGCCTGCAGAAGGGTGTCTTACCTTGAGCGCGGAAGGCCAGGGACACCGGCTCCAGGCTCGCGGGCTCCCACGGCGAGGACCGGGAAAGGGCTCTGATCCGCTGCT
>PVKB01000107.1:891211-932914 GCA_004027205.1 Ctenodactylus gundi
GGGGGGGGGGTAACTGAGGAAAACGTGGACACTGGAGAGGAAGGGGGGCGGAGGAGCGGAGGACGGGACCCACCGCGCAAATCTCAGACGGGGAAGGTTGGGGAGGACGCCAGCGGGGTGTGGGGAGGGCGAGCAGCCAGAAGAGACGGGAATAGGTGAAAGGAGGGAGGTAGCGGGGAGAGAGGCAGAGCCACCGAGACGGACGCTAGGTCTGGGAGAAAAGGGAATGATTTTCCTGCTTCGTGTGATATTCGGGGGCGGAGTCGTAGTGAGCGCTGTGAGCAAAGGTGTTGTCTGTGAATCTGAAACGCTGCGTAAGCGTGGCGGACGGGCAGCACGAAAGGGTCCGTAAATGCGACGGAGGGGTGGGCGCGGCCGAGCGCGGGAGGGACCTGGTCCCGAAGGCGCGTCACCTCCCGCGGCCGCCGCGAAGCCCGGCCCCCTCCCGCAGGCTGGGCCGATCGGACGGGAAAGCTGTCCCGGCTCTGGCTCCGAGCGGCAGCATCCAGGGCCCTCGGGAGACCTGGCCGCACCAAGGCGCATGGGGAGACCGGCTCGCAGAGAGCGGAGCCTGCGGACCGGGGGCTCCTCTGACGCCTGCTTATGTAACATAGGATTTCAGGGCTTTGTGTGTCTTCCGGTTATTTTCAGTATTTTTTTTTTAAACCTCTTCTTCCTAACAACTGGAAAACATCTTGGAGCCACAGCTCGTTCTCCGTGGGTCTTACACATTAAGTAAGGATTCGGTGGTCAAGCGCTGTAGAATAAGGCTGAAATTATTAAGAAATGCACTCAGAAAGAAAAACAAGTTCCTTTCCCTGCTGAGCGGTGACTCACTTCCCAGCCCCGCTTGGTTTTTGCCACTGAAGAAATCAAAGCATTTTAAAGGAGAGAACTGGAGGCTCAGGGGTGGGGACGCTGCGCCGGGAAGGGCAGGGGAGGGATGGGGGCAAGGAAGAATGCGGGATAACCTCTACCAAGTGTGTGTCCACGCGCAGGCTCGATCCAGGCTCACCCCGGTATTTTGAGGTAGGAATGCTCCATGGTGCCAGGATGTCCCCCATCGTCGCTACTACTTTCATAAGCATATGTTTGGGATAGGAAATCACTACACTAGGCTTGAGGAATTGGTGCACTTAGATATCTCATCTTGTTCATGTTTACTTCCCCATCTCCTCACTGCCCTCAGTTTCCTTTCATCTCCAGATACCCTTCCTATCCCCACAAGGCCTAATGAAAGGAATCTTCAAGGGGTTATGCAACTAGCTCAAGTTAGCAGGAGGCAGAGCCCAGCCAGGAGCTTGGTCAGTACACTCAGCTGCTCTACAGAGCCCCGACAGGGCCTCAGGTTAGATCCTATGGTAACATCCTTGGGTGGTCCCAGGCTCCAAGAGAAAGAAATGATGGTCAAGATTAGGGCTTTTTACACTCACTAAGCTGACATTTTGGGCTGGATAGCTTTCTTTGTGGGGGCTTCTGTGAATTATAGAAAGTTGAGCAGCATGGGTGACCTGTATCCTCAGATGCCAGTAGCACTGCACAACCTGCACCACCTGCCTTCCAGTTGTGAAAGACAAAAATATTTCTTGACTTAGGCCAATGTCTCTGAAGGGTGAAATTCCCACTTGTCTATGTGACAGTAGAAAAGATCTACAAAAAATTAAAGATGAATCTGTCATGAAAATATAGTATCATTGATATAACAGTTATACTTGCTACTGTATGTGTCAACTTCACACTGGCCTTAATTTTTTTACAGGCATATTCCTGTCTACTTTCCGGATTTCAGCTTTATACTTTTTGCTCTGTGTATTATCTCTATAGAGTCCAGCGCCTCCATTGATTCCTTTGTAACTAAGCTCCGTCTCAAGTAGATGCACCTGGAAGTGAACAGAGAATAAATGGTGCTAGAGATACGGGAGCAGATTAAGGACACAGAATGAAAAAATTAAAATTTAATCTAAACCCAAATTTGACATTAAAAGTTATTCAGATTAATTTATATTTTGTGACATTATCTTGATAGTTTTAACTTTTTACTTCTGTCTCCCATTCAGCTTATGTTGTCCCAAAAGTTATTTTTATTACTATGTACTTGTACAGTAGTCACGTTCATCTTGAGGCCTTGGTGCTCGTATCTGTGACATCACATCACCGTCGCTTTCCTCCCCTTTCCCGTTCTCCCACACTCTCCCTTATCTGTTCTCCTTCCACAAACCCCTCTCTGCACTTCCTGCATCTCTCTTATTTAGCTCTCCTACTTAACTTATGCCTTTGGTTTCTCATCTTAAAGAAACCATGTAGTGTTTGATCTTCGGGCTCTGACTCATTTGACTAAGCATAATACTCTTAAGGCATATCTATTTTCCTACAAATGACTCAAATTTTTCTTTCTTTATGGGAGACTAGTACTTGATTGTGTCCATATACCATGTTGCCTTTACTCACTGGTCTGTTGATGAACATACTAGCAGCTTCCATGATTTAGCTGTTAAAAAGAGTTGCGCTTCTATAAACAAGACTATGCCTTTAAGTGATGCCTTTAGCTCTTTTGGCCCAGGAGAAGTATGGCTGGGTCAAATGGATTTTCTATTTCAGTTTTTTGAGGAATCATAATACTTCTTTCCATATGGTAGAAAGGTAGAAGAGTTCCTTTTCCTCCATAATCTCACCAGTTTATGTTATTTTTAGATTTCTAATAATAGCCATTTTTAGTGAAGTAAGTATTGTTATGATTTGCAATTGTCAAATGGCTAAAGATTTTTGGCTGAACTTTTTTTTATATATCCATTGGCCATTTGGGCTTCTCCTGAGAACTGTTATTTCAATTGCTCATTTTAAAATTGGGTCATTTATTTTTGGGGGTCTATTTTTTTCAATTCTCTGTATATTCCAGATATTAGCCTTGTGTCTGAGGAATAGATGACTAATAAATTTTCCCATTCTGTCTGTTCTTTCTTCACTCCTGTGTTTGTTTCCTTTGCTGTACAGAAGCTTTTTATTTTTATATAATCCCAAATGTTGATTTGTGGCCTTTTTTTCTTGTGCAACAGGTGTTTTATTGAAAAGTCCTTTTCTAAGCCTTCAAAGATTTTACTGATTTTGTCCTTTGACAGGCTCAGTGTTTCCATTTCAGTATCTAGGTCTTTGGTCCACTTTGATTTGATGTTAGCATGGAGTGAATGGTGTGGGTCTTCATGTGAACAACCAGTTCTCTCACTACCCTTTGTTAACAGGCTCTCTTTTCTGCAGTGTATGCTGTTGGCCTTTTGGTCAACGATCAGGCAGATGAAGGTGCACAAGGTTGTCTCTCTGTATACTTGACTCTGTTCTGTTGGTCCATTGTTGGTTTGTAATTTAACTTGAAGTCTGGAGTTATGGTGCCACCTGCCTTTGCCTTGTTGCTCAGCATTGCTTCTGCTGTACTGGGTCTCTTCCGGTTCCACATGAATTTAGAATTTTTTTCCTACTGCTAATAGTTTGATTGGAATTGTACTGAAGTGAATCTGTGTATTAGTTTTAGTGGTTTGGTCGTTTCATGGTTCTGTCTTTGTAGAAACAGGAGATGTCTTTCCATTTTCTAATATCTTCTTCAATTTATTTTGTCAGCATGCTATGCTTTTCCTTGTAGAGGTCCTTCACTTCCTCAGTTAAGTTTGTTTCTAGGTGTGTATGTATGTATGTATGTATGTAGGTAGGTATTTATTTATTTTGAGGCTACTGAGAATTGGATTGTTTTTCTCACTTCTGTCTCAGTGCTTTCATTGTTAGTGTACAGGAATACTACTGATTTTTGTGTATTGATTTTGTCTCCTGCAACTTGGCTGATTTTGTTAACTATTTCTAAGAGTTACCCAGTGGCGTTGTTTTTCCCACTCAGCAAACTTTTTGACTACAGCAAGTTATAACTAGTAGTTTACTGTAATACACATATTCAGTAGATTTGTGTAGTCTGACTAAATGAATAAACAACACTAACAAGCTTTGGCAAATTGAAAATGGGTAGTAGTTGTTCATTTAATGATTGGATAAAAGAATTAGGGAATACTTAGAAAGGCACAACTTTCATGATAATGCTTCTACCTGCTTGCTGGTTGATTTTACTCTCCTTTTATCCATTCAACCTCAGTTTGATCCTTTGAGGTGAGGGTGTGACCACATCCATTAAGTAAAATGTACAAAATGAGCAAACCTTGCTGCAGGACATGGAAGTAGGGTCACATTATGTGTTCGGGGGCTCAACTTTGAAATCAACTTTGATTTTAAGGCAGCATATCACTTCTGGCACTTTTTAATTTAGCAAAGACGTATTTTCTGCGCAAAAAAAAAAGGATTCAGTCATAGGCTGGTCTGAGAAATAAAGCATATTAATAAATATCCCCAGCAGATTATGGTAACTCATCTTTTTAATCCTGATTTAATGCCTCTCAAACATTCCTGTTTAATCACATAGCTGTGAAAGATAGAAAAAAGAAAAGCAAATAGGACATTGGGGAAGAAGGGGGTTGATGGCAGTAGGCTGTGTTTTTATTCTTTTTTCCTTCTCTGCTCCCCTAATTCAAACCCGAACATTCAGCCAACATAACAAAGCACTCTTCGTTTTGTTTGGATGGTGCTAATGATTAATTCATTTTTCCAGTTCACACTTGTCTGAATCTGATTCAGTAGCAGATCTGGACAACTAGCTGGGAATCCAGGAACGGGATCTCCATGCTGGCTCTTCCTGTGCCCTCTCTAGATCGCTAAAGGAGACTGAGGGTTGAAATGACCTGGTTTGGTGGAAAGAAAGGAATCCAGTGACAGCATACTCAGCACTCTGAAGTTTCCATTGTGCAGATGCCCTAACAGCTACAGATGATTACCTTATTCTCAAGCCTTTGCAAATGTAAACCTGTTATTGTTTTTTTTTTTTTTCAGGGACATGGCTTATTCAGATTTTAAGACATGCAAAAAGATACTAGGCAGTGTGAGATATTTAAAACAGAGAAAACAAGGATGCAGATTTTTTTTTTTTAATGGAGAATAAAACCCCCATGAAATCCTGTTTGTTGAGTAGTAAAGAGGCTCCAGGGAAAAAGGAGCATTTGAGCTGAGCCCTGGAAAGGAGCATGTGAGTAGGTGGGTGATGAATAGCAGTGCGCTGCAGGCAAGGGGAGACTGTGTGCACTGGGGATGGCACAAGAGCATTCAGTAGACGGCAAGTTAGCAAACATGACTGAAGAAATCAGGCCATCTAGAGTAACGAGGTGAAGGAGTAGGAAAAACGAATGAGACCAGTTGGTGGAAGGTCGTGAAGGTTGTAAAGGCCACCTCACTTCAGACCATAAAGAGTCTCTAAAACCTTTTGCAAAGTAGAATGAAATGATGAAATGGCATTATCATCAAGACTTCATTTTCTAAAACTGTGACGTCTTTAATGTAACTTTGAAAATAAATGCTTGCCTGTATGTTCTGAGACATTAGCACCTTGGAAACAGAAACATATAAGTGTGTGTTGCACAGACTTGGAGTCCTGAGCAAGGCTCAGGAACAGTGGTTGTGTGTTTACCAGTAGGAGAGAGGAAGGCAGGTCTCTGCCAGAATGTGACCAGGAAGATGACAAGGTTAATGTGAAGGGTGATAACTACTCAATGAGTTGGAGGACACTGTCTCTCTTCTGCCTGCTGTAATTTTAAGGTTAGCCTCAAATATATTCCTGAGGCATGAGATCCTTATGTTTTTAAGGGTTCATGAACTGGAAGACATTGTAACCTTGCTTTAAAAGCTGCATACTGACATCTATGTTCTCAAGCATCTTCACCTACGATTATGTGCATGCATTGTCCTTGGCAAATGTCAAGTTCCCAGTCTTCTTTCCACCCCTAAGTGCTTCAGAATGTAAATGACGTTGCTTGTGCTTAGAGATAATAGTCACGCATAGATGTGCTCACCTGAAGAAGATATGGCCATTTGAAATACAACAGATGGAAGTCTTTCCATCTATCAGATGATCCACAATCCAGTCAGCCTATCTCTGTGCTGTGCCTCACTAACTACGACACTGGCCTGTGAGGGCCTTAAAATTGTTGGCTCTCCTGGACCTTTGAAATAGGATTTTATTTACAAATGTGGGATAGCACAGGCGAAAAGCAACCTCGCTCCTGTTCCAAAGACCACTGGGTTTTGTGAGTCACTGTTTTCCTGTGGGCTGGGACCATACAGCTGGCTGATAAGGTAGCACCCCAGAGACTGAGGCCCAAGGGCTCCTGGCTTTGTGATGAGCCCAGGAGGGAGAGTCAGGAAATCTGAGGTTTTATCCCAGCTCTGTTTCCATTAACTACTCATGTGAACATAAATTTTATCCTTTTCAGATTTCATGTCCATATTTTTGAGCTAGGGAAACTTAGCCAGACACTTCTGGGGTTCTGTCCTGTCCCCCATACTTATTGTCTTTAGCATATGTGGGTGTGACCTACAGCAATGACATTCACCTTGAGGGTGTGGCCCATGTACCTGTGGTATTTAAATCACTTTTACTTCCCTGCTCCCCTTGCTCTTTTATCTCCTTCCCATCTCCACAAAGTTTACTTCCTCCTTCTTATCATTTATCTTTTATTTTTCTCTTTAAATTATTTGTATTTTAGGTTTCTCTTATAAGAGAAATTATATGGTATTTACTCTTCTGTGTCTGATATATTTCATTTAGCACTGTGTTCTCAAGAATCATCCATGTTCTACAAATGACTTAAATTTGTCCATTTATGACACAGTACTACTCCATTGTG
Organism: Ctenodactylus gundi; assembly: GCA_004027205.1. Lineage (NCBI taxonomy): Eukaryota > Metazoa > Chordata > Mammalia > Rodentia > Ctenodactylidae > Ctenodactylus > Ctenodactylus gundi. The sequence continues at coordinate 897,976 of PVKB01000107.1, forward strand.
TATAGTTATCCCAGTTCTTTATCCATTCATCTCTTGATGGGTGTAGGCTACTTTCAAAGTTTAGCTGTTATGAGCCATGCTGCTATAGTCCCCAGTATGCATGTAGCACTGTAATATGATGTCTTTAAATTATAGGGGAAGATAAACAGTGTAGAAGTATGTTTTCCCCAATGATTTTGACAGAGTTTTTCTTTTTTTGAGTTCTTGTTAATAACCATTCTTAATTGGCATAATATGGAATCTCGGTGATGTTTTAATTTTGTTTCTTCAATGGACAAAGATACTGAACTCTTGTGTGATTCTTGGCCATTTGTATGTAATCCAACCTGTTGACTCTTGGTATTTTTTTGTGCAATTGGGGTTCTATTCAGAAGGCCCTTGCCTACACCTGCTTTGTGCCACTAACAGCATGCCCATGCAATTAACTCAGCATTTAATGACACCCACGTTTAAATTTTTAGGATGGGAGTAAAAGCTAATAATGCATTAGTTTATTGTTTTCCATAAGTGACTATCTTCTAACACCAAACTCTATCTGTGTTCTAGATACAGAATTCTAAAAGGTGGGGAGCACCATGGTTACTCAAGTAACCATTGTCTCTCTATATTTCATGATTTGATGGAAGTCTCCCAGACTCTCCCATTAGCCTTTTATCTCTCTTCCTCTGAATCAGTAATTTTCCTTTGACTGATGAAAAAGTAACCATACTAATAGATGTTTGATTTCTGAAAATATTCTTCATGTGCCAGGTTTCCTTGCTGTCCAAGTAAATTGGTTTGAGAACTTTGGCAAATGGTTTATTCTGTCGAGTACCATATACCTTTATTTATTTAATTTGGAAAATTTGATTGCTTTTTTTTCCCCCACAGACTAAATTATTACAGCTCTTTCTGGCTTTCAAACTATGGGACTCTTGTTAAAGACCTTACACTTTTTTCTAGATGTCACCTTCCTTATAGCCATTATCACCTAAAGTCACTCCAACATTTTTCATATTCCTTAGGAAATGTCTTTGTAGAAACTCTTCATGAGGGGCAGTGCATGCTACTATCTTTCTCAATGGCCAGAGTAATTTACTACTTTTCTCCATTTGGTTCTAAACAAAACATAAAGAAAACTTTAGAGCTTCTTAGAATGTTTCTGGCATTGCCATAAAAACTGGGGTTTCAAAGACCAGTATGGTTTTATGTCTACTTTTGAGAAACCTAAACAGAATTTTGTAAAAAAAAAAAAAGTTAAGTATATAATTTTTTTCAGCATGGTAAGTTCTATAGGTGGATAAGCGCTGGGCTCCTGGAGCCCTGATGGGACTCACTCATTAGCTGGAACTTGGAGATGGGTGATTAGAATGTGTAGTCTAAGTCAGAGAATGCCACCAGGGAGCACAGAAAAAGTAAAGATTGGTTTCTGTTTGTACTTATGAGAATGAAAAATACCATGATTAGCTTCATACTTTTTGCTTTAGGATCCAAGGGTCAGTCAAAGTGGCTCTTCCTGAGTCTGTGTACATGGGAGGGTTCTGTAAGCAGATAAACTTCAGCGTTGTTTTTTAAATAAACAGGGCCAGCAAATACACTGAAAGATTTGACTGAGTGGTTGGCAATAGGTTGCTGGATGCACTAAGAGATCAGAACCACTTAGTTTTAGGTCCTAGGGGATATAGCTCCATACTATCCTTTGGAATCTGAGACCTATCTATTTACTTTAAAGAGCAAGCATCTTTGGAGGCATTCTTAGAAAGTCTTCTTGCCCTCAGCAGACAATTTAATGCCTGTATACTGTGGCTTCAGTATTTATGACACTTATGTCCTAAATGTGACCTTTGACGTATGAGTGAAATTATAGTGACTATTTAAATTAAAAAAAGAACTGTTACAGTAGAAGACACATTCCCATTCCCACCTCTCTTTTTGAGCACACTCCATCATTCTTTCCACTTTCTGAAGTTCTGGAAGTCCTCTTTCATGAGTATCTTTAGTTTCACTGTCCTGGCTGCCTCTGTGTTCTGAGTTGATTTAAAATCTTTCACTCTCATGGCCTTTTGAGTTTGGAGAACATCCAGAAGTGACATGGTGCCCATGAGGTGAATAAGGCACATCAGGACACACCATCATATTAGGAACCTTCTTTACATTAATGGCATTGAACAGCAGCATTCACGGTGGTTTTGATCATAGCTTTGTAAAGACACTCGCAAGGGACAACTTCCAGAACTGCTTCAGGAAGTGGCAAGCACAATGGGGTAAGTGTATTTGAAGTGACAGGGAGTTTTGAGGGAGATTAATGGCAACACATCTTTTACTGTAATAATTTTTAAAATTTAAACATTTATATTTTGACTACCCCTGGTATAATGGTTGTTGTTTCTGCATAGACTCACCATATGGTTTTGTGAGCACACTCAGCGTGCCAGTACCTGATTTTTTGGCAGCCTACTTGTTTTCCTAGAAGGAAAGTCACACCCTGGGAGTATGCATAAGTATATAGGTAAGTCTTTGCCAGATAATCTTTAAAACATCAAAGCTATACACATGATTAGTTGGACTTTAAATCATTAGGGAAGGAAGTGGGGAGAGAAATGACCTGCTAAGACGTAATACTTAAATTCTTGTACAGAAATGTAGCCAAATCTCATGAAACTCTAGATTGTGACTCACAGTCGTGGTCCCACTTGATTTTACAGAAGGAGTCTGTGTCACTCTATCTTCATTTTCTTTTCTTTTTCTTATCCTCATTTCTTTCTGTGTTGTAATTTTTCATTCTATTAAGTTTCAGTTTTGTATCCTTTCTGGAATTTCATTTTTGGTAGACAGTCTGTACGGAATGTACTATCACAGAGTTTCAGGTGGGTTTTGGGGGGACATCTGTCCAGGACACAGTGGGAGAACATTGTCCATGATGAGTGGCACTTCTCTGTTCCCCACTTTCTCTGTGGCTGTAGACCATGAAGGTTTCTTTCTTTCTGGTGTTGACATTTCTCGACATAATTCATGTCTATGCTTGCATCGTGAGTATTAATTATTATTTTTTTATAATAGTGGCATGGTATTTTATCCTTAATTCTATTTTCAAGATCCTCCATTTCTCAAGTAGAGAAGTCAAAAAGACTATAGCTCCCTGAAGGGAGGGAGCTGCTTAAGGCACTGGCACAGTGCCGGCCGCACTAAAATACATTTGTTGATTTGTTTCCATTCTGAGCTCAGGTAGACCCACATATTTAAACATATTTTTCTGACCATATTTTTCATGAATATACTTTCATGAACGTATTTTCCTCTGTGTATTCTTCTTTGCAACCCAAGTATTATAGACATATGTGTAGAAAATAGTAAGTCATAAGAATATGGGACACCCTTTTTTAGGATCCAAATGTAGATCTGAACCACTATCATTGATAGTGGTTTTACTCATAAATTAAGAATCCCAATGGCCAACAAGTACATGACAATATGTTTAACATCCTTAGCCATTAGAGAAATGAAAATTAAGACATTACTTCTTACCCCTGTGAGAATGGCACATATCAAGAAGTCAGTGCTGGGGAGGCTGTGAGGAAAAAGGAACACTTTTACACTGCTGGTGGAACTGAAACTGGTACAACCGCTATAGAAGGTAGTACAGAGATTCCTCAAAAGGCTGAAAATAAATATTTCATTGGATTCAGCAACACTTCTTCTCTCTATCTTTCTCAAAAACTTTAAAGCAATGTATAACAGGGATGCATGCATGTCCGTGTTTATAGCAGCACAACTAACAATTGCTGAAATGTGGCTAATGCTGAAATATTAATCAACAGACCAATGGATACAAAATTGTAGTATATGTACACAGTGGAGTACTACTCTTCCATAAAGACCAATAGATTTGAGGATTTTGTAGATAAATGGATGCAACTTGAGACCATCATGCTTATTGAAGTGAGTCAAACACAGCAAATTAAATATCACATGGTCTCCCCAAGATGAGAAACCCAGAATACAGAAAAGAGGGAAGGGAAGGAATTGTGATGTTGACACGATGTGTGTGTGTGTGTGTGTGTGTGTGTGTGTGTGTGTGTGTGTGTGTGTGTGTGTATGGGAAACTATATATAACTGGGAAGAAAAGAATCCCACCTTTCCTGCTATGTATATGCCCACATATTTTCCTAATAAAACAAGCCAGCTCATTATTAGTCCATAAGGAAATGAGGGAATAGAAGTTTTTATTGAATTCAAGTTGTGTGTTTTATAGCAAAGAATTTTATAGACATGTTAGAAATTCTGACATAGAGAACATTGAGGGGTCATTGGAAACTCTTCTTTATTCCCATTTTATACATAGAAAGGGGGTAAGTGGTACTAAGTAGATAAGTTTCTTGATTTCCTTAAATGGAACACGTTTATACGAGGTCACTATGGATAGAAATAAAAATAGCTGAAGTTAAAAAAGAGAATTAATATCAAAGTTTAAATAATTACCTGCATTAGACAATTATAAATCCATTCTAGCAGGTTCCCTGACACTCAGAGAAAATGGTACACTGTGGTGGGATGCTGTGACAATTATACAGATCTCCTCTGTCTTCTAGCTGGAGAATTGGGAGCGTATTGCTGGATTCTCGCCTAAAAGTCAATGTGAAGTAGTGAGACAAAAGGTGCTTTTCAAGTTGTGAACTCTTCAGAACTTAAGGAACCAGGTTGAAACTTGATCTGAAAGGGAAAGTTGAGTATCAAGAATCTCTGTCTTTTTTCCTGTCCATCTTCGGTGCCTCTATATGCCTAGAACAGAGTCATGTTTGATAAATATTTATGAAAAATACAGAAAGATGAGCAAGAATGGCAGGGACGTCAAGTTTGGTAGAGGCAAGTAGAAAGGAAACCAGAATGTGGTGTCGTGAGGCAGAGAGAACATCGAGGAAGAGACGAAACCTCCTGGTGCCATGTTGTGACTGTACGTGTAGAGGATGGAAACAGAAACAGATCAAAACCAAGAATGTGTACAGTATGACTCTAGCCATTCTTATTAAAGGGCAGATGGTGGATTCAGATATATTCTTATGGTATATGTTGCAGGTATTATATACTGGCATATTCTTGTTAATTTTTCCATTGTGTGAAAAGAATTCTTTTTCATCACTCTGTATAAAATCTGCAATTATGCAAACTCTTAGAGGAGTTTGCAAAGGAGTAGAAAGAACCAATGAACATTTCAAGTCTCAGCTGGATGGATGTATAGTAAGTATGTGCCCTGTGTCAGGGAAAGCCAGCGGGAGGTTTGAGTTTAACCAGAGAGGTTCTATGTTAGTAGGACAATCAATTTGGAGACCTGGAAGAACCCCTAATGCAAGTGGCAGGCCAAATTGACTCTCTCTGGTCCTTGTTTATCATTGCTGTTCAAGTCCCTAGAGTAAGCTTGATGAAGCAAGGGATTTAAGACTTGTGACATTCTCATCAAGTCTCACATTGAATTATTAGTGGCTAAAGGTCTGGTTTCTATTTGTGCGATGGGACTATTCTTAGCAAATTCAACATATGGAAGTTTGCCCATTATTTACGTGTTGCTTTAAAGCGTATTGGTAGTGGAAAATGAGTAGCTTGATCTCCAGAAATGGGAATATAAATAACTAGGTTATCATGGGACACTGTGCACACATTTTGTCACTGTCTCAAGTCAGTTTCCAAAAGGGAAACCTAAGCTTCTTGGCATGCACATCTGTCATCCGTGTATGGGAATCAGCAGACTAAGTAGACATTCCCTTTGTACTCATCTGTGCTTTGTGTTTTCTGGGTGGAGTTTCTCAGTAATATAAATAAGTCCTAGATGAAAAGTTCTTTGGACTGGGGAACAATATAAGTTTTGTTTTAAATGTGTTTGCTGCTTCAATATAAAGTTTTATTTATGTTTTGGATTGCAGCCATTGTCACTATTGCACAAAAGCCAGAAAGAAACTTAATGGAGTGTTGCTCATAGGGAGAATGCTTTATTTTACTTTCCAGTTTTTACTATGCCTTACTTAGTCAGTGTAGATGACTTAATAAGTTGTAGCATACCTACGCTGCAGAGATCTGAAGTGTATCCTTTCAGAAAGATTATACTGTGCTTTATCTATTCATATTTCTTCACAGATAAAAATTCATTTGAAAATGCTCCTTAAAGGCTGCCCAATCACTTTTTTTTTTTTTGCAAAAATTATGCCTGGTCTTTGGTTTTCTGAAAAAAAATGTGGCCAATGATCTTTTTAATAAAAAATATGATTAATACAATTTCTTGCATTTCTCTAGCTTTGACCCATTTGCCAGTATATTACTCCTTCATCTTTGTAAACTAAATTAAATTCTGAGAAGCAATGATACTTTCAAAGAACAATTAGGAAAAAATCCCATTTAACTCCTCCCCCCACACACACACTTTCTTTTCAATGTCCAGGTTTATACCTTTCCAAGCTACTTCATTGGCTGTTGACCTTTGCTCTCCTTTGCCTTCTGTTTGCAGACTTTTGCCACGCCTTGCTTATTTAGTTGGACATCTCACTAACGAATCCATTCATTGATCATATTTACTGATTTAAAGGAATAATCTCAGAGCGTTCTGTGGACATTGCTGTGTATAACACTCTACTCTCCATCACTGGCAAGTCTCAGCTCTGATCATTTTCATTTTGGTCACTGAGCTTGCATCTTGTTCTTAGGAGCCTCAAGACAAGAGCCGTGTGTACAGAGGTGGCCTTTTATATTTCAGAATACATTAGGGTGGAGCTGTTCTCTTCAATGCCATAGTTATCTCTTGATAGTTTGAGTCCTCCTCATTTTTAATACTTGGATGTGGAGGTAGGAAGCATGTGATCTCCCAGGGATGGTTATGTCTCCACCCTAGGATCCCATGAATATGCTATTTTATGTGGCAAAAGGGAATTGCAGATATGTTTGAGTCATGGATTATAAAACTGGGAGTTTATCATGGATTATTCACATAGGCATAACCAATCGCCAGAAGTCATTAAGTACAGAGCAACTTTCCTAGCTATGGTCAGAGAAACATCTGAAAAATTTTAAAGAAGGCCAAAGAGATGCCTAAGTCTCAAACATGACTCTGCCTAAGTGCTCACTTTGAGAGGGAGAAAGGCTTAATATGAAAAGGCTTAATGAACTGAATAATGTAGCTCTAGAAGGTGGAAAAACAAGGCAATGGACCACTCTTTAGAGATCCTCGATATGCATTAGCGTGCTGTTGCCTTAATTTTAGCCAGGGAAGTAAATGTCAGACTGCCAATTTACAGGTATGTGAGATAATAAATTTCATCCACTAAATTTGCAGCTTTTTTGCAACAGCAATAGGAAACTAATACAACTTTTCATTCAGCGTGAACTCTTGGCACTTCTCCAATTGCCTTTTGACATCTTCTGCCTTGTATCCCTTTAGCTTGATTTTGTTTATCTACCTTTAATTTTACCTGTTGTCTCTCAAGTTAACGACATCATCCATGCCTTGGTGTGTGATGCTGACTGAGAATTTTGGTGCTCTTTATTTTGCCAACTTTCTCTGGAGTTAACAACCTAATTTTCCAATCAGCAGTACTTTCCTCTATCAATGTATCTTTTATCCTAGACTGAATGTCAGAGCTATGCATTTGAACCTTCAGTTTTTTCTGGTCAAGTGTGATCCAATTAAATTATATTCAATTAAATTCTATTTCCATACAAGTTGTATGTCAGAGACTTGAATCAGTCAGGGAAACTTAAGCTATAGTGGAGAAACAGAACCAACATCAAAATTTTGTTAATTACGAAATATCCATGTGGATCAACGATTGTGCCTGATGAAGCAGTCACAGCAGTCGTCACTGTGCAGCACAAGAAATACATGTGAGATCAGAAATCGCTTTTATCCTACAAGTAATGTCTTTACTTAGATTCTTAACAAATTATTCACAACTAGCCACGTGTGCCATTATGTGGAAGGCAGCCATTGCTATTTGTCTGTAATCCTCTACAGGAAGCACTGGGGAAGAGCTTCCTATATCAGTCTATCCTCTACCATGTGCTTCTGCACAGAGGTGTTTAGGATACACCTTGTCATGAAATGATAAAGTCATTCGTTTTACTGTGTTCTCATCTTGTTTTCCTAACAAATGATGAATATTTTGAAAGGCAGACCAAGTTTGTTTGCTAAATCACCAAGACCATGCACTGATCCCCTACTGAATGCAAAGCTTAATTTACTGCTTTGAGGACTGTAATGCTGAGCCAGACATATTGCATGCATTCAGCGACCACTAACGGTAGGCAGGTGTTTTAGAGTACATCACTTTCTTCAACTGGCAGTTAGGAAGACAGTTGTCAGGAGGCTGATTGAATGACAAAGAGTGTGCTGGGCTCATCGGTTTTATCCAACATTTTCATGAGTTTTTGAAGATAAGTTTGTCTAGTTTACATCATAATTTCGTGAGGAACTCATGAGAAATCAGATTTAATGGCTTTGCAAATTACCTAAGGAAGTCTTGGGCTTGAGTGGAAAAAATACGATATAGAATTAAAGACAGCTGAGCTGGATTTCTACATGTGTCTTGTGTACTATGCAACCTTGGAAAAGTTAGTTAATTTTTCTGCCATTCTTTCTTCATCAGTAGAATGAATGAAAAACTGCTCATTGAATGAAAGAAATACAAAAAATGCACTTACTCTGGGACCTGGCATGAGGCCAAGTTTCTAAATAAACACAAGTTTCTTTTAAGATTCCTGGTTAGGAGCATTTGCTGTCCTACGTTTCATTACATACTCAATCAATATATATATATATATTTTTTTACAAATCTGCTTCGTTTACTCCAGTATTCATCGCGTGCCCATTTGAAATTTAGGATTTGGAGAATTCTGTAGAGGGAGGAGAGAACTGAGTTAACTTAAAATTATAGATTTTCTTTCTTTTTTTTATGTAGGAGAAACAGAATACCAGGAATGCCAAAAGATCTTGCTAAGTCCAAGCTCAGGATCCAAGCTTTTTGTCCCTTCTTTTTCATTTTCCTATTGGATCTTAAAAAAAAAAAAAAAAAAAAAAAAAAAAAACAGCAAGTTAAAACTAAATAAGGGGTATGGCCAAAACTGAATCTATAATGTCTCTTAAAATGTATAGTTTATGTAAGCAGGGGAATATTTTGGTCTCTGATAAATTCCTTGATTAGACTTCAACATCAGTGGGTACTGAGGTGCAGTGAGGCAGGAGTGAGAAGTTGGAGTGTGGCATGTGCGGGAGGCAGACTGTAGGTAACGAGGTTGTGCTAGATATTGCAGAAGGCTAGAAGAAAGTGCGTTTTGAGAGAGTGTCTCACTGTAAAGAAAGTTTGTTAAAGTTTAGCTGTAGGAATGTACATGTTTGAGAAGATAGGTATGTTCAACTTGAATTCAACATCACATATTGTACAATCATATTAATACATCCATTTGTACTCTCTAAATACAACTTTTACATTTTTATGTGTCAGTTAAAACCAGTTTAATTAAAATATATTTCTAAGGTTAATGGTATATGTCAGCTTAGATTGCCATAACAAAATAGAATGGGCAGACTGGCCCAAACAACAGAAGCTGATTTCTGGAGTCTGTGAGAACCAGCATGGCCATGTTCTGGCACAGGTCGGTTTTCTGCCTTGCACGGAGGTGGTCAGTTTCCCTCTGTGTCCACACCTAGTGCTTACATGGGGCAGAGATAGAAGGGGTGTCAAGTGCTCACTAGTGGATTGTTCTTCAGTTTGACATTTTCCTTGCTCTCTCTCCTCTATTCTTACTCATAAGGAATACCAGCAATAAAAATATTTTGAAATAATTTTTTGGCTTGAAGAATACTATGTGTAATAATCAAAATACATAATACATAATATAACTATTCTCTAACCAAGTTTTAATACTGTTTCCAACCACCCCTCAGGGCTTCTATTTAAACTGTTAACATGGAAAAGACTGTAAAATTTGCAGTTGGAATAAGAGAACATTAGGTCTGTTGTTATTCACAGTGCTCAAGCTGAATTTGGCTTGGGTGAATATTGGTTGCAGATAGGAGGGAGGAAATTCCAACATTGGATAAAAAAGATAACCTTAGAGATTTCTTCCAGTGTTAAGATTTTATGACTCTCAGTAGAATATTAGACAGGCCAGAATTTTGCCTCTTCCCTCCTTTTTAATTTTTTTTTTCATAAAAAAAATTTACATGACATAAAATTTAACTTTTTTGGTAAATACATGAACTTCAAGTTCTGTAACACATTAGAACCCTGGGTTTGGGGAATTAGTGAGCATCTGTGTCCACCCCTTTTTCAGAGGTTCACCCATTTCCTATCTGACCTTTGCCTTTCTATCCTGCCATTCATGTTTGGGCTTTTTATGTTATTATTTTTGTGTATTTACTAAGAGAGATATCCATCTATAGTCAGTCTTTTGTGCTTGGTCCATTTCACCGAGCATTATTGACTCTAGGTGGCCGTTTTCATTCAAATGCTTCATATCTTTTTTATGACTGCATAGTATTCTATTGTGTATAGGTGCCACATCTTCTTTAAACATAACTGTGGATGGGCAGGTAGGTTGTTCCCATAATTTAGCTGTTATGAGTTGTGCTGCTATAAACATGGGTATGTATGTGTCTTTTTGGTATGCTGACTTTATTTCTTTTGGGAATATGCTCAGTAGAGCAGTAGCTGGATCAAATGGTATTTCCATTCTCAGCTTTCTAAGGAACCTCCAGACTGCTTTTCATAATGGTTGTACCAGCTTGTATGCCCATCAGCTGTGAATAGTTTCTTTTTTTCCACACCCCCATGAACAAGTGTTGTTTTTTGAGTTATTGATGTAGACCATTCTAACTGGAGTGAGATAAAACTTCAGTGTTGTTTTTATTTGCATTTCCCTGGTGGCCAGTGATGAGAAAGAACATTTTTTCATATGCCTGTTGGCCATTTCTACTTTTTCACTAAAGATGTGAGAGACCTATTAAAAAAAAAAACCAACCCTACAAATCCCTAAAGAAAGAGTTTGAAGAGAACTTTAGAAAATGGAAAGACATTCCATGTTCTTGGAGAGAAAGAACTAATATTGTCAAAATGGCCAAACTCCCAAAGCCACTTTATAGATTCAATGCAATACTAATCAAAATGTCAACTATATTCTTCACAGAATTAGAAAGAACAACCTTAAAATTTATATGGAATCAGAAAACACCCAGACTCTCTAACGCCAATTCTGAGTAACAACAGCAAAGCTGGAGGAGTCACACTCCTAGACTTCAAAAAGTATTACAAAGCAGTAGTGATTAAATCTACACAGTACTGGTATAAGAACAGACAAGAGGACCAGTGAAACAGAATTGAGGATACTAAAACAACTACAAACATCCTTAGTCACCTGATCTTTGATTAAGAGGCCAATACAATCCACTGTAGAAAAGACAGCATCTTCAACAAATGGTGCCGGGAAAACTGGATCTTCACATGTAGGAGAATAAAACTAGACCCATATCTGTCTGCACACACTAAAAACAGATCCAAATGGATCAGAGAACTGGACATCATTGAGAACAGAAACAAAGATTGCTGGAAGACAAAATAGGTGCAATCCTAGAAGACATAGGGACAGGAAAGGATTTTTTGAACAGATCACCAACTGCACAAGAAATCTCAGCAAGAATTAACTGATGGGACTACATTAAATTGAAAAGCTTTACACAGTAAAAGAAACCATCAACAAGATGAAGAGACACTCCAAAGAGTGGGAAAAGATATTCACTAGTAACGCTTCAGATAAAGGATTAATATCTAGAATATACAAGGAACTGAAAATCATAAAACCCTCTAAAATAAATGATCCCATCAAGAAGTGGATAGCTGAAATACCTCTTTCTTCTTACATAGTGACCTTAATAGAGATGTTAACAAGCAATGAAAAGCCCCAGATACAGGTAGCAGGACAGTACAAGGACCAACGCCAGGTTCCTGGAAAACCTATTAAACCGAATGTTTCACTGCATTTTTAGTGATGATCAATGAGTAATAGTAAGTCTTGAGTCTCAACACACTAAGTGTTGAAAGGAAAAATATTATTGCCACCTGAAATTGTACAGATATTGTAATAAGAGAATGTATATAAAGCTGCTCATGAAAGAGTTTGCAATGTCATTTATTTTAATTATTCAATGTTTAAAGGAAATGTAAGGAACATTAACTACCATCTTGGAAATAAACATCAAAATTTTATTTTCCAAATTGTGGTGTGTATTCAAAAATCTCTGAAGGAGGAGTGTTGTACTGTGGGAAGATTTCTGTTTCCAGCATCTAGCCTAGTGCCCTGTGTGTGGAAGCCATACAGTAATCGGAACTACCATAATGGGAATGTTGACTAAGTGAATAAATGCTTGTGTCTGAATAATGTGGGTTACTAATTTTCTGTATTTATTTTTAAATTTTTCTTTTTCTTGAGACAAGATCTTACATTTTCTTTTTCTTGTGAATTTTAAGAGTGCTATTGATTTATAATAGCTGGCAATAATGTGCACATTTTTAAAGTGTACGATTTGATTAGTTTAGAAAGCATCACAAATGTGACAGTGAATGTGTTGAGATGTGTCCCCAGTTCCATTTATAATCCCCTCTTTCTGCTCTAACCACCTTCTTTCTCTAGAAACAACCACTTACCTTTTTTTTCAGATCAGTGAGTTAATTTTCTAGAGTTTTATGTGAAAATAATTGTACAGCTTTTATTCTTTTTTATGGGTTATTTCACTTTGTGCACCTGCTTTGAGATTCATTCCTGCTGTTATGTCGTTGCATATATTGATAATTGATTCATTTTTTAAAAAGAAGTTTATTGTTATTGAGTAATACTTCATTGTTTTGTGTGTGAGTAAGCTCTCTGTAACAAAATACCTGAGAAAATCTACTTATATAGAAGAAAAGTATATTTTGGCTTCTAGTTTTGGTAGTTTCAGTCTAGAAGTGATTAACCCAAATGCTCTGGGCCAATGACAAGGCCAATGACATGGTGGAAGCATGTGATGAAGCAAACTGTTCCCTTCATAGTGGCCAGGGAGTAAAACAGAGGAAGAAGAGAAAACCAGGATCCCACAATCTCTGTTAAGGGCATGCACCCAGTTACCTAAAACCTCCTAATGGAGCCTAGACTATTAAAGACTCTTGTTTAGGGAACTAAGAATTTAACAGATGGGCCTTTAGAAACACTTTTGAAATCTAAACACTGTTGTAGGTGTATTGGTTGGGGTTCTTTGAGCAACAGAATTAATAGATTAATAGAATATACATATGTATATGTAGAGTATATATATATATATATGTATGTATGTATACACATGTATGTATGTGTAGAGTGTGTATGTATGTCTGTCTGTATACATATGTATGTATATTTGTATCTGGGAATTTATTAAGATGGCTTCCAAGTCTGAAGTCAGAGTCCAAAGTGGCCACCTGCATGTACCAGAGCTGGAGGGTCCCGTAGCTGCTCAGAGCTGAGCAGAGGCACACCTGTCTGAGACTCTAGGACAGCCATCATGAGTCTGTGCATGAAAGCTTGACGTCTGAAGATGATAGTGAAGGCCTGATGACTGGAGTTAATCTGTGATGAAGATCAATGATGCAAAGGCAAGAATGAGTTGAGTCTAGGGATGATGACAAAGGCTGGAGCTCTCCCACAAGAAGCTGTGATACTTTTCCTTATTCTATTCTTTTATTTACATTGAACTGCCAGTATTGGTGGGCCACCACATCTAGGGTGGGTATTATTACCTAATTTTCTGACTCATAAACCACTCACTCATACCTAAATTTCTACATTATAGGCTGGTGGAACCCTAATCCCTTCAAGTTGGTATAATTATTTCAGTGGTCACAATATGGATATATCACAATTTGTGCATTCCTTCATCTATTGATAATTTGGATTATTTCCACTTTGGGGCTATTATGAATGAAGCTGCTATGAATAATCAAGTACATCCCTCTGTGGGCATATGTTTGAGGTGTAAGCTGGATTTCATCATTTGATGTTCAAATGCTGGTATATTCTTACTTTTTCACCATTTTATTGATATGTATGGATGTAATGCATAATGTTTACATTGATCTTGAGTATCTTGTACATATACATATCATGGCAAAATTACAAATTCTTCTCCTGCTTCTTTTCAGCTCTCCCACCTCTCCCCTCACCTCCAGTTCCCATTATTCCCTCAACTGGTTCTATGAAATTATATTAGAAAAACCATTATGTTTCTTATATTAGGAAAACCATTCCATATTCAACCTTCTCCTTCTGAGTCACTTCACTGAGCATGATGGTCTCATGTTGCCTCCATTTACCTACAAAAGCACGCAACCTATCTGTCTTTATAGATGAGTAGTATTGCATTGTGTGTAAATACCAAAATTTATGTATCCATTGGTCTGTGGATGGATATTTTGGTGTCTTCTACATTTTAACTATTGTTAGTTGTGCTGCTGTGAACATGGGTATACATGTATCTCTGTTATGTGTTGTTTTTAATTCTTTAGGGAACATTCCCAGAAGAGGTATCACTGGATCAAAGGAGATATTTATTTCCAGTCTTTTGAGAAACTTCCATACTGCTTTTCATAGTGGTTGTACCAGCTTACATTCCTACCAGCAGTGTAGAAGGATTCATTTTTCCCCATAGCCTTGCCAGCACTGATTGCTGTTTGTGTTCTTGATATGCCATTCTCTCTGGAGTTAGATGGTAACTTAATAATGTTTTGACTTACATTTATCTAATGGCTAAGGATGTTGAACATATTTTCATGTATTTATTGGCCATTTGAACTTCTTCATCTGAGAACTGCCTATTCATTTCCTTTGCCTATTTTTCAATTGGATCTTTGACTTTGCTAGGCTTACTTTTCTTCAGTAATCTGTGTATTCTGGTTATAAGCCTCCTGTCTAAGGTATTGGTGAATATTTTTTTTCATTCCTTAGGTTCTCTTTTTGTAGATTCACTTTGTTGATAATTTTCTTTGCCATGCAGAAACATTTTAGTTGATGCAATCCCATTTGCTAATTCTGAGGACCATTTCTTTTGCTTTTGGTGTCTTAAGAAAGTCTTTGCCTACACCTATATCTTTTAGATATTTGCCTAATTTGTCTACAAGAAGGCTCAGTGTTTCAGTTTTAGTGTCTAAGTCTTTGATTCATTTTGATTTAATTTTGGTGCATGGTGACAGGTGTGTGTCTTGATTCATTTTTCTGTATATGGATGTCCAATTTTTTTCAGCACCATTTGTTGAAGAGGCTATCCTTTTTCCAGTGTAAGCTTTTGGCTCCTTTCTCGAAGGTCAAGTAGCTGAGGGTGTTTAAATTTGTTTTTGCACCTTCAGTTCTGTTCCTGTGGTCTACCTGTCTGTTTTTGTGGAAGTACCATATAGTTTTTATCTCCTTGGATTCCATATGAATTTAAGGATTGTTTTTTCACGTTCTGTGACATAAATTTTTGCTTTTTTATAGGAATTCCACTGAATCTGTATGTCAGTTTGACAGTTTAGTCATTTTCACTATATTAATTCTGCCTATCCAAGAACAGGGGATGTCTTTCTATTTTCTGATGTCTTCTACAACTTCTTTCATCAGTGTAACATAGTTTTCTTTATATAGGTCCTTCACTCCCTTGGTTAGGTTTACTCCTAGGTATTTAATTTTTTTGCTGGGCTATTGAGAATGGAGTTGTTCTTCTGAGATCTTTTTCAGTAAGTTCATTGTTAGTAGAGGAAGGATATTGATTTTTTTAATGTGGATTTTATAGGCTATTATTTGGCTAAATTTGTTTATTATTTCCAAGAGTTTCAAAATGGGTTTTTTGGAGTCATCTGTGTAGATAATCACATCATCTGCAAATAAGGATAGATTTACTTCCTCTTTTCCAATGCAGATTCCCTTTATTTCACTTTCTTGCCAGATCACTATGACAAGTGTTTCAAGGACGATGATGAATAAGAGTGGTGAGAGTAGACAGCCTTGTCATGTTCCTAATTTAAGAGGAAATGCTTCCAATTTCTCTCCATTTACTATGATATTTGTAGTAGGTTTTATATATATGGCTTCTATCAGTTTGAGATAAGACCCTTCTATACCTATTTTTCTCAGAGTTTTTGCCATGAAAGAGTGTGTGATTTTGTAAGAGGCTTTTTATTCATCAGTTGAGATGATCATGTGGTTGTCCTTGCTTTTGTTGATATGATGGTTTACATTGATTGATTTACATATTTTGAACCAGCCTTGTAAACCAGGAATGAAGCCCACTTGATCATGGTGTATGATCTTTCTGATTACTTGCTGGATTCTATTTGTAAGGATCTTATTGGGGATTTTTGCATCTATATTCATTAAGGATATTGGTCAGTAATTTTCTTTACTGGTTAAATCTTTGTCTGGTTTTGGGACTAAAGTGATACTAACCTCCAGAAATGAGTTTGGTCATGGAACATTTTTAGAAGAATTAGAGTTAGTTCTTTCCTGAAGTACTGAAAAGAAATTCTGCTGTGAATCTATTTGGTGATGGGCTTTTATTTTTAGGTAGAGATTTTGTTACTGTTTCAATTTCTGTGTGTGTAATGGGTAGATTCAGGGTTTTTTAATTTCTTCTTTGTTTGATTTTGCTATTTTTTTATGTGTGTATGAAGTCATGCATTTCTTCCCAATTCTCTAACTTGTTGGATTATATGTGTTCAAAATACTTTTTTATATAATATTCTGAATTTCTTCAGAGTCTATTTTAATTTTACCCTTTTCATTTCTATTTGCATTAATATGTGTTTTTTCTTTCCTTCTTTTGGTGAGTTTAGCTAGAGCTTTGTCAATCTTGTTTATTCTTTCAAAGAATAAGCTCTTTGATTCATTAATATTTTTTATTGTTTTTTTATTTTTAATTTCAGATCTGATCTTTATAATTTTCTTTCTTCTATTACTTTTTGGCTTAGATTTTCTTGTTTCTCTAGGACCTTGAGGTGCATCATTAACCTGTTCATTTATGATTGCTCTGTTCTTTTGATGTATGCATTTATGGCTATGAATTTACCTCTGAGTACTGCTTTTATTGTGTCCCACAACTTCTGATATGATGTACTTCCTTTATTATTTAACTCTATGAAGTCTTTGATTTATTCTCTGATTTCTTCTGTGATCCATTGTTTAGGAACAGTAGGAAGTTATTTAGTCTCCATGTATTTTTGCATTTCCTGAGGTTTTTTTTTTTTGCTGTTAATTTCCAGTTTTATTCCACTGTGATCTGAATGTATATAAGAAATTACTTATATTCTTTTGTACTTATTTAAGCATGACTTATGGCCTATGATATGGTCTGTTTTAGAAAATGTTCCATGTGCTGCTGAGAAAAATGTGTATTCTGTTTGTGTTGGGTGGAACACTCTGTAGACATTTGTTAATTCCAAGCTATCTAGTGTCATTTAACTGTTGTATATCTTTGTTCATTTTTTGTCTAGTTGATCTGTCTATCTGTGATAGTGGAAAATTAAAGTCCTGTAGCATAATCATATTGGGGCCTATATGTCCTTTCAGATCTAATAATCTTTGGTTTACAAAGTTGGGTGCTTCAGGATTGGGACCATATATATTGATGACTGTAAATTCTTCTTCTATTGTTTTCTTAATCAGTATATAGTGACCATCTTTGTCTCTTCTAATCTGTTTTGTTTAAAAGTCTGATGAGTCTGAGAATAGTATATTGCTTTCTGGGTCCTGTTACATGAAATATTGAATTCTTTTCTTTTATTTTCAGTTTATAAGTGAGTTTCCTTATGGGTAAGATGTGTCTCGTGTAAGCCACATTTTTTTTTGATCCAGTCAGCCAGTCTGTGTCGTTTCGTAGGTGAGTTAAGGCCATTCACTTTCAGAGTTAGTATTGAGGTATACTTGGTATGTCCTGCCATCATTATAATTTTTCCATGTTATTTCCTTGCCTCACTCTCTTGCCAGCTCATTCTTCTCTTTCTGTTGTCTCCTTTTCTCTAGGGTCTTTGGTGTTGTTATTCTTCCTGTCTCTGTCAAAGATTCTGCTTAGTATTTTCTGTAATGTTGGTTTAGTGGTTGCAAATTTATTTAGGCTTTCTTTATCTTGGAAAGTTTTAGTTCTCCCTCTAACGTAAAAGATAATTTCATTGGATATAGTAGTCTGGGTTTTCTTTTTTGTTCTCTTAATCCTGGGATAATGTTGCTCCATGATCTCCTGGCTTTTAGGGTTTGGGTTGAGAAATCTTCAGTTGTCCCAATAAGCTTGTCTTTGTAAATCATCCACTGCTTTTCTCTTATTTCTTTTAAAATTATCTCTTTGTGTTGGGTCTCTAGGATTTAATTATGATGTGTCATAGGGATGTTCTTTTCTGGTCAAAGTTGTTTGGAGTTTTATATGCCTGAAGTAGTTCAATGTTCATTTCTTCCCTTTGATTTGGGAAATTTTCTTCCATAATTTCATTGAACAGGGCTGAAGGAGTGGCTCATCAATTAAAGCACTTACCTAGCAAGTACTAAGTACTTGAGTTTGATTTCCCAGTACCACATAAGCCAACTGTGGCAGTGCACGCCTGTAATCCCAGCACTCAGGAGGCTGAGACAGGAGGATTGCATTGATTCCAAGTCCAGCCTGGCTCCATAGTGAGTTCGGGACCAGCCTGGGCTACAGACTGAGACTCTGTCTCAAAAAAAAAAAAAAAAAAAATCATTAAGCACTTCCTTTAAGTTTTTTGTCCTACCTCATTTTGCTCCTGCATTCTCATAATTCTGAGGTAGATTCTCTTTGAGTCATCCATCAGTTGTTGTAAACATTTTCTTTCTTGTTTTTTTGTTGTTGTTGTTTGTTTTTTGTTTTGTGTTCTTCATTGCCTGTTATCCACTTTATCTTCCAGGTTTGATAGTCTGTTCTAAAAATGTTCAAGATGGTTATTTATTTATTCCTGTAAGTTTTTGACTTCTTGGAGTTCAGTTTTTATTGTTTTTATATCTTGGCTGAATTGTTAACTAATTTCTTGAACTGCCTTCCTTATTTATTAGTTTCTTCTTTAAATTCCTTGAACTTCTTGTCAGTGTTTTTTTGTACTCCTGGTATATCTGCTTTGAGCTCTCCATACATCTCTTTTATGTTCTGTGTGAGGTTCTGGGCCCAGAAATTATCATCTTTAATGGATTTGCTATTTGTGCAATCTGCTCTTTCAAGATCCTTGGCATCAGTTTCTGGAGAGTTAGTCCCCTTTCTCAGGGACTTAGCACCTCGTATCCCCATCGTTCTATTGTAGTGAGCTGAAGCTCAGGTATTGTCGATAGGCTCTTTCTGTTCTAGAGATATCTTTATTGGATTTGACTTACATGTTATCTGGATTTTATTCCAGTCTTAGAACTTAGAACTGTTTTCAATTTGTTTAGCTATTAATTTTAAGTTTTTCTCAACGTCCAGGCTTTTGCTGAGACCTCAATATTCTGCACTCTTTGATGAAGAAGAAACAGACTACAGAACTATATAAGGTCTATATCCAGAAGATTCATTAGCATATCTTTGGTATGGAGGTCTTTAGCAATCTTAACATCCAAACTTTTAATAAAGGTTTACATTTACAATACTTTTCAATATTAACAATTCACTGGTGTATCCTAGTAGCTAAATAAACAGGATAAGCACTCTACCCACAAGATTAATAGGCTCAATGTACCTTTACTGTATATCTAACTTAATCTATTATTGACTTAGTAAAGTGTACTATTCATAATAGTAATATAACCCAGGCAGTAAGGAGCTTTACATATACAATAGGAAGCAGAAGAATATTCCTATGATAGTGAGTGATCTCTCAGTGCTCCTTTACCTGCCACAGAGAAGCAGATAGGGAAAAGCTCTCAAAGCTAGATTTGGATGAGTTGGGGAGAACACTGCGTGAGATTGTCTGTGGAGATATTTATGATACTATGCTTAGATAGTTAATCAAGAGGGAGAGAGATTCAGAAATTATCAAATAAAGAGACAAAAGGAGATGGAAAGAAAGGGGAGGAAGGAGGACATGCACAAGAAGGGAAGAAAGAAAATAACAAAAGAGTATAAAAAAGTAGAGAAGAAAAAATTGAGAAAGCTTGGTCAATTTTAGGAAAAGTAGGAACCTAAGCCAAAGAAAGATTTAAAAAAAAAAGAAGTACAAAAACAGAACAGCAACAACTACAACAACATCCCCACAACCCAATGGAAACCGAATCAGAACACAGAATATTAAACAAATCAAAAAACTTTAGCTACCTCCCTGTATTATTTGGATATTAACATCCTTAGGTTCTGGGTCTCGCAGTCTGGTGAGTTCTACTCAGCTACTAATCCTGGAGGTTTCCTCTGTCCTTGCATTATCTTCAGCTGTACCTGCTGGCCATTAGATAAATGGATGGCCCCAGTAGGATTTCAGGGTGAGATCTTGCAGAGCACCCAATAGACCTTGGCTTGGTGCAGCCTCTGGGTGGATCTGGCACAGTTGGATAGACCTAGGCCTGGGATGGATTCCAGGCAGGTGCCTGGACGCACATAAGCTGCTGGGGCCTTGAAAGAATGCAGGGGGAGTCTGGTAGAACAATGCAGCAAGCACTACGCCTTGGATGGCTTCTTGGTGGGTCGGCTGTGGTGAGCGGGCTCGGTAGAGGGTGGCAGCCTATATTTTTAATTTTTAAAGAAACTCCAAACTATTTTCAAAATTGGTTATACCATTTTAAAATTTAATACAAGTCTACAGGCATTCCAGTTTCTCAGCATTCTCACCAATAATTAGCATTAACAATATTTTGAATGTTAGCTATTCTGACAGATATGTATGGTATTGCATTTTGCTTTTAGCTCCACTTCTGTAACTATTAATTATGCTGAACATCTTTCATAGCTTACTTGCCAAATATCTTTTTAAGTGACTATTCAAATATTTTGCCTATTTTTTAAAAAAATAAGTTGTTTTTTTGTTACTGAGTTTTCAGAGTTCTCTACATATTCTAAGTCCTTTGTCAGATATTTGCTTTATAAATATTCTTACATACATTTTGATTTGTAGAATTTTGAATGCAGTTCTAAGTACTCTATAAATACTTAAAAACTACACAGAATACTTTAAGAAATAAGAGTAGGACAATGCAGGAGGACCATGAAGGGGCCAGCCTACCCACAGGAGTCACAGGGGGTCTGAGTCAGGTTCTGGGGTTCTCATTTGTACTACCTTGGGTTTTGTACTTGCTAAAAACTTATCTCACAAGTTCTTTCTTGGCATGTCAAAAATTATGTTATTTGTATTCAGAGCAGTTGAAATTTTGTTTTTATACATTATCCAGCTTTCTTTATTTAATATTCAAATATTTTCAAGGTAAAGCATATACTGTTTGTTCAGTTCATTATTGTTTTCTTAAAATATTTAGCTGATATGGTCATAGTTTTTGACTGATAATAAGTATATGCACTATAAGTAAAATCTGTGTCTATGTGGCAGGTGTTAGAGTGACTTAATGTTGACTACCCGACAATCTACTTAAAATTTCCAGAGA
Source organism: Ctenodactylus gundi (assembly GCA_004027205.1). NCBI lineage: Eukaryota > Metazoa > Chordata > Mammalia > Rodentia > Ctenodactylidae > Ctenodactylus > Ctenodactylus gundi. The sequence goes on from PVKB01000107.1 coordinate 919,525, forward strand.
ACATTATATCAGTCACTGGTGGGTTAACTCATATCACAGTGTACTGTCTTGGTTCGTGTAGGGCTTATCTGTCCCACAGAGCTGGAGTCAAAGGTTATGTTTTGTGTATCTTTCTATCCCCATGGATTCTCTTAGAGTTTAGATCATGGTATTGGTGTAAAGCAAAACAAAATAAAGTACCAGAGAAACCCAGAAAATATTTTTGCTTTGTAAATTTTCCTATATTACCAGTGACTTGAAGATTAGCTGTAGTATCTTTGTATTTCATCTCTTACAGGGAAACAAATATTCTCTCTTGAGTCACCAAACACATTCTTGTTGCAAATAAAATTTGATCACGGGTTGTGGCCCAGCTGGTTTGGGGACAGGTACTCCTGGTACACTGGCTGGTTGACAGTCATTTAGTTTCACTTTGCAGAGGTATGCAGTATTTATGTTCTTCCTTCCACATCTGCAGAACTCTTTTTAGAGTCAATGAGAATTACAGGCTTTTACTACACTGGAGAGGTCGTATAAGACTTTGTTTTGTGCTTATGTTATTTTTTTATTGCCAGATAGCTGGATTAATATTTAGATGATGCATAAATAATGTTGTAGAATTCACATAATCTATTACCTTTTCACAGTTGGAAGGTAATTTAAAAGTCACTTAGTAGAACACTTGGCCCCCCTTTGTTTTATGCAGAAGAGAACTCAGGCTAAAAGAGATTAGGTTACTTGATTTACTAAGTATAGTTAATGGTAAATATATGATGGTGAGGTCATGTTAGGGGATAAGTTAAAGAACTGATGTAGGGCTAGGAGCATAGCTCAGTGATTAGCCCCAGGTTTGATTCCCCCAACACCACATAATATTAATAGCTGGGCATGGTGCATTCCTGTAATCCTAGCTCCCAGGAAGGTGAGGCAGCAGGAGGATTGCTGTGAGTTCAGTGCCAGGTAGAGCTAACTACTGGAACTAACCTGGACCACTGAGTTAGACCCTGTTATGATTCGGACCTGGAATGTCTCCCAAAAGCTTCATGTATTTGAACGTTGTGAAATGGCTATGGAACTGTGTGCTATTATAAAGTGAGGCAAAGGCATGGGGGGTGGTTTATAGGCATGTCGTAGATTAGAGGCCTGTAGCGTATCACTGGACATGTGACCCGGAAGGGGTGGATTACTGGGACAGGACCTGGAAAGGTGCATGCTATTTCCACCTGTCCTCCCTCGCTTGGCTGCCAAGACATAAGCAGCCCTTGCTCTGGCTCAGCCTCTGTCCCATTCCTCCACCATTGCTAGCTACTCACGAATGGACTGAGACCTTCAGAAACTGATCTAACGTAAATCTTTCCTTTGTTATGTTGTGGATGCTGGGTATTTGTTACCAGTAACAAATAAGTAGCTGAGACACCCTGTCTTTGTGTGCAGTTTTCAGGTATATAAGACATTTAACAAATTATTTTAAAATCTCGGTTATATTGAATATTAGAAATTATTGTTGTCTTAATCAGTTTTTGCTAAAAATTAGGAGATCAGACTTTTAGCATTGATACTCTAGCATATGCTACTGTTTGCTACTACTTCAGACTGAGTGAAGCTATGGAGTCATTTTTATTTTAATCAAAGAACAAAAGACTATACTTGAATCAAGATCATTAGTGTGTGCTTCTGAAATTGAATAAATAATATGCAAGAGATAATTCTGTGTGAGTACTGATCCCAGGGCATATACACAGGAATATATTTTTAGATCAAATTTTTAATTTAAGTGTGTTTTAATAAATCTTATTTTTTCTGGATAAAGGCCAACATGTTAAAAATTTTGAATTATTTGAAAGAGCTAAATGGGCTTTGCTAGTTTAAGAGCTGTTCTAAATATTTATGAATGACTCTTTATTGTGGTGGTGTCTCAGGATGTAAGCCACAGCCTGATATCCATTAAGGCTCTGCCCATGTGTCTTCTATTTCTCAAGATGAATCTCTTTGTTAAATTCCAAGAAAAAAATTTCGAGTGGAAAATTAGAAAAGTGCTAGCATTACTGTATTATCAAGGTCAACACAGGTCAAATCCAGGAAGAGCAGCTAAGTGTCCTGGTCTAAAGCCAGTAAAAAATGGTTGTTGCAGGGGTTCAGGCTATGAAATTGAGAACCCTTGTAAGACCCAAAGGTCCAGCTGATACCACACAAAGCAGTATTGGTAGGATAAGCCAAATGTCTGTATAGTAGTAAAGACGAGAATCAAAAGAGCTGAGAAGTTTGATATGTACCAAAAGCAAGAATGAACCTTAGCACAGGATAAATATTGAAAGAAAAGTTTAAATAGAGGCTGTCTTTATGTTTCTTTTCTAATATTTGCAATACTTTCCAAGCTAAAAGATGGACCACCTGGGTAAAAACAGCACCGAAACTGGCAAGATGGTACTTAAAGCAGGAGCTATGCTTCTCACTTCTCTATTCTCTTATTTTCTACATCATAGTTAGTCCAACATTCTCACGGAATGAAAGCTGTATGGATGAAATGCTCATATGCACTTTCACTGTCTCTCTCTTTGGAGAAATGTTAGGCATGTATGTTTAGTAAAGAATGAATTAATTTGAATAAAAATTTGGGCAAAACTACATACATGCTTTACTAAACCTAATTAGCAGAATAGTTGCTGCTCAGAATGAGTTACCACACAATTCTTGCACAGGGCTGTGAGGCTTCTACTTCACACACTTCCTGGGATATGCAATTCTGTCTTCACTGAGGTCAGGGCTGACTGAGGTCTGTTACTTTAGAACTTCTACAAGACTGTGAATAGGAAAAGTTTTCCATGATCTCTGAGGTTGGTAAGAATTTGAACAATGAAAACAATGAAAGAACTTGTTCACTCTCTCTGGAGTATGTTTTTTTGGAAAATATTAAAAAGATGAAGCATCAACAAGCATTTTCAAATGAGATAGAATTTTCAAAGAGTAGGCAACCAAGTAAATTTATATAGAAATAATTTTGAGTTATGATATTATATAATTTAAGTTCACATTGCACCTAAATTGGAAACCTCATGAACATTGAAAGCCAGCAGTTGTGATTAAAATTGTTTTCCTCTTGTAGTATCACATCATATCATATCATATCATATCATATCATATCATATCACTATAACATTGTATGATGGCTTGAAATAAAACATTTTATCTCTGCTTCTCAATTTCATTGTTTCTTCCAGTTCTATTTATGATTTTTTTTTGTTTTTGTACACAGTTATAGCATATAATGTGTGGTCATCTACTAAATACTTACTGGCTAATCCTGGCTTCACAAAACCATGTGGTTTTTGGGGGAAGAAATGGTCCCAAAGGCTGGGGAAATAATCAGGGAAGGATATGGTTGAGTAAATGAACAAATTAAGTGTCTCACTGAAGTGTATTATAAAGACGATCTGCTGGGCTTCAGACATTTGATAGCACATGTAACTGCTTTTGACAAGTCGAGCTGCTGGTGATAAAAGTTATGTCAACATTTGAGTGAAGTGTGGAATCGCGGTACCTAACTTCTTAGGGAAAGTTTATAACTGAGACACCAGGAAAATAAGGCCAAAAGAAAAGCATCCAAGCAAATCGAAGTAGCGTCCAACCTACAGAATGTTCTCAGCTGAGGTGTAAGAGATTTCATTGCAGTTGGCAGAGAGAGTATTTGTTCTCTACGTGAGAAGAGCCAGCAGAACAATGGCAGAAACCTGATAAAAGAATTGAGCGATTCAGTTAAGAACAAAAGATAAGGTTATACAGCTCAAGCCAGACTCCCCCTACCACTTTTTATATTGTTTTACTTCTTTTTTTTTCCTCAAAAATACTTTCTACTTTCCCCTCCCTTTAGTTGTTCTATCACCCCTTGAAAGACTTGCAATGTAGATTGTGGTCTCTGTAAACCAATGAAAACTTGTACTTGAACCATTAAATTGAAAGATCCTTATTCAGAGGCCCTTGAGGGATTCTCACAACAGAACTACTTTTGGGGACTTGGGAAATGACCAGTCTCTTTGATTTCCTAGGAAAGGCTACCACAACAAAGTCCTCAAGGTCAAAGCTCAGTTTTACACTGAACAAGAAATTGCAAATTTTGACTTTTCGGTGAGTTCACAGAGAGGTCACCAGGACTAGCTCCTACACACATTGCCAGTAACAACAGACTTGTCCACGATAGGAGAAAAAAAAATAATCCCTGAAATATTGTTGTAAAGTGTTTGTGAAGTTAAAATCTTGCTGAATAGGTTGAATTTGATTAGGTAGATTATAGAGCAAAAAAAAAAAAAAATTAACTTATAGCATAAGAGTAAGCATATGAACTTAGGTGTAATAAGGCAAGACCACAAATTTCTGAGTCTTTTGTGATTCCAAGTTTGAAGTATTATTTTTTCAAGTATAGCCACAATTGCCTCAAGCTTTTCCCTGTGTCCTGTATATCCCCAAGAATGAATCAATGTCCTTCTGCCCTCTTGACTCTCCATTCACACTTCTCCGTTATTTTGAGCTGTGGTCTTACTGAACTTTGGAAACTAGATGTAAGCGGAATCACTATCTTGTCTGCAAAGCTCATATTGCTGCTGAAAGATGAGATCTTCATGATTATACATGGGACATTATCTTGATCAGGCAAAGCATTCTAACTTGTTGTGCATTTAGAGAGCCCAGGTAGGCTGAAAGGAATTATTGTTCATTTACAACACTTTTTCCAGAGCATTCTCCTTGGAAAAGGTGCGCCAGGGAGGTCTCTAGACCCTTTCCAATGACAATACTTGCACAGGAGACTGTAGGTTTTGTCAGTTAGATTGATAACATTTTAACTATAGTAAAACACTCTATCTTCTAAAAAAGAGGAGGGGTACATCTGAAGAAAAAGAGACTTTTAATTCAAAGAGAGTTGGTAGTTATAGTTTTATTGCAATGGAGAGATTGGACCAAGAAAAACCTCAGCTGAAGGACCCATCTAGGATTGGAAAAAAGCTACTAATGGAAAAGAGCATGAGAGTTTTGGGGAGGTCTAATCTTTAGGAGGTGATAAATCTTTCATACTGTCCAATCATTTTAATGTAAGTAATTGGAAGAAAAAGTCTTTGCTTTTGATCCTAGTTTTCAGGTTTGATATTTTAATATATCCCTGCTTTTAATGCAAATATTTCCACACAGTTTAAATCCTGCTTTGAGTTCCTGGAGCTGAAAGCTCGTTTTGTATCGATTAGGGACTGTAGACGGCAAGTGCTTGACTTTGTTTTTCCTCTTGGTGGAGTTGTATAAACTGCTCTCCATAGCTAGGACTTCGGGGGAGGGCCCTTTGAGCTCTGTGGCTGGTCTCCTTGGCTTTCTTAGGAGCATGGCTGATAGCATTGCTGTGCAAGGCTGCTGCTCCAGGGCAGCCTGCTGAGAAAGCCCTTCAGAAGGTCAGTTTGGAAAGAGTCACAAGAAAAAGGGTGAGGGTTAATGACTCCCCTCGAGAGGCTCGTTGGCAGCTTTACTTCACCTCAAATGGAAATTTCAGAAGTTTCTGTACTGCTCACAGAGCATTCCTGGAGTTGAGTAGTGGAAAGCTAGGCCAAGCATAATGTAGTGACTCTGCTGAACACAACTATGTCTCCAGGAAGTCATCATCATCATCAAATAGCATTTATAAAAAGCCCACACGCATATGGTGCAGAACAAACCACATTAAACAAGCACAGTTGGGTTGCTGGTCCTCTAGAGGGCCACAATTTAAAACACTAAAAAGCGAGCCTTGCTTCTGTTAGGTTGTATCCTGACAACCCCAGCACACTGAGAGAGGAGTTTGCTTACCCAGTAGTGAATATTAAAACAATTATAATTAGCATATTAAATATTAATTAGTACAGACATGATGTATTTAGGGCTTCCTTGGTTTGGGGTAATAGGCTATTTGTTTATGTTATTGCAAGATAACTTATTATAACTCTATGAAGTAGGTAGCATTAATATGTGTATTTTATGTAAGAGACAACTGAAGTTTAGAAAGTTAAATAATTTGCCCATGAAAAAAAGTAGAGCTGGATTTAAACTTGTGTTTATTGAAACCATATTAGGCTGTATTGCCAATTCTCATTAGAGTTGACAGTTGAATTTACTGTGTGTGAATCAGCATTAATATGTGTGTGTGTGTGTGTGTGTGTGTGTGTGTGTGTGTGTGTGTGTATAGTAATAGTTCTTATAATTTTGGAACATGGTAATTTATCTATGAATTTGATGGATTCCAAACACCTCACTTGATTTTCTTTAGTTAAAATGCTGTTTTTCCTTCCATTACATGTTTTTCCAACTACTCAGCTAAATAATATTTAATATTTACACTATTTTATGTTGTTGAAGAATTAGATGCCATGACCTCATTCAGATTGTCCTTTCAGGTCTGAGTTATTTTTTCTACACCTGTGATTAGAGTTGGCTCAGGCACCTCAGCGCTGAGTATCTTTCCAGAGATGGCTCTAGAAAGGGTGGCTCATTACTCAAGATTATACCCTTGCTGTGGAGCCATTTGACCTCAAACAATTGGTGTATATGGGTGTGCAAAGAACTGGCTTCCTTGTTTTAATTCTGCAAAACTGATGGGTCATTCAGGGTTTCCTTCAGGGCCTTAAGTTCCACATTACAACTGTACAGTGATGTTCAATTTCTTTCTCTGCCTGATCCTGAGTCTTTACTTCGGTCAGAGCATGTTCCACCTTAGAATCTGTTTTTCAGAGAACTTATCTTATACCAGTTAGAGTGAGTTAAGGAACTACACTCTAAAATGAAAATTTGGAGCCTGATCAACCTGCTGGCTGAAGGGAGAACTCTATCAGTGGCCATAGGCAGGGCCTGCCATAAAGTCCCTGGTGTGCTGTAGAAGGATAGTTGCTTAGTTACTTTTTCTTTGCTGGGACACAATACTGACACCCAAAACTTAAGGGAGGAAAGATTTATTTTAGCTCCTAGTTGCATAAGGTATTGGTTCATTCATGCATAGCTGGCAATGGTGGAAGGGCATGGCAGAGGATGTGCACAGAGAAATCTATTCAGGGCTTGGGAAAGAAAGAGAGAGGGCCAAAGAGGGCAGAGCTATTATACCCCTTCAGGTCACGCCCCAGTGGTGTGCCCCTTCCAGGCCATGTACCACCTCGTAAGAGCACAGGAAATCAATGGATTAGCCTTCATGATTGAACTGCCTTCCAAATACAAGGCTTTTAGGGGACATTTCATATCTGAACCATACAGATAGTTACTTGAACTTTCATAAACGATGAAGTAGGGTAGAAATACTAAGGACAGGAATGCACTGTTAGGGACAATTCCTCAAGCACTTGTGAAATTCTAGGTAACAGACTACCAAGCATGGATTTAGATCACTTTTATTAGGAACTAACAATAAGCTACAGGAAGGCAATGAAAGGATGGAGGCTAAAGGATTATTTTACATTCTATATCCAGAAGAATTTTATCTTAACCTGAAGAAAAGATGTTAGGATAAAATTAATCTAATTATTGAATTAGTAAAATTGCAGAGAGGGATGAAGTTTCAATCCTAGCAACTACTCCCAAATCAGGGTCCTAGGTAGAAATCAGGAGGACCTCAGGACTTGCAATGATGAAGTCTAAGTTAATTTCAGAAAAAAAAACTTAAATCCTCAAATTTCTAGGAATCCTCTATGCCCACAGAAGTGGCCTACTCCACACTTCAAATGCCATCCCTCCACTTGTTTGAAGATGACACATAGGCTTTGAAAGACAACATATGTTTCCTTCAGGAGACATCCTTGCCTCTACTCCTGAACATCAAACAGATAATTCCAGTAGTTATTTCACAGCATAACTTAGCCAGGAAAACTGCTGGGATAAAATATTGCCAACATCAAATAGCAGAAGTTCATGAAATTTAAAATTAAAATCTGGTTTAAGAGTCAATTTGTGGAACTCTAAGTTGCTGAAACTTTTGTATATGTGTGTTTTAGTGACTTTGTCCTTGCTGGAACAGTATACCTTACATCCTGACAATACCAACAGCAATCTCCTAAGCCCGATCTCCTACCAGCACATGACTCCACAGATAATTCAAAACATCCAAATATGTGAGACTTTTGGGGGACAGAGCCAAACCACAATATTCTGCCCCTTGCACCCAAAAGACTCATGTCCATTTCCTCAAGCAAAATGCATTTAGTCCTTCTCTGAGAGTTGCCAAAGCCTTAGCAATTCTGGCATTGCTAAAAATGTCCAAGACTAAAGTCTTCTCTGCGATGCAAACTCAGCTATGAGCTCTTGTGAAAATCAACCAAAGATTAAATACCTCCAACATACATACAGTGGCACAGGGTAACCCTTCTCATTCTAAAAGGAAGGAATAGGATAGAAAGAAATTGGACCAAAACAAGTTCTAAACCTGGCAGGGCAAGGGAATACCTCCTGTAGCTCCATGTCCAGCACCTGGGAAAATCTGTGGTGGCAGCAAGATGTGAACTCGAAAGGTCTTTGGTGGCCCCACCCCTGTAGCACTGCTGCTGGCTGCAGCCTCCATCTTCACTCCTTTGGGCTGAATCTGCTCATGGGCCTGCAGCTTTTCTCAGCTGATGACCCATGCTCCTGGCTTCTCCAAACCTTCAGGGCCTCCATCGCACCTCAGGCTTCTCTTTCACAGTGCATCACCGTCCCAGGGCTCACAGCCTAGTCTCCAAGGCCTTCCTCTGAAATCTGGGTGGAGGCGTCAGTGACCCCCAAATTCCTTCATCTGAATGCCTGTAAAACCAGGACCATGTGGATTTTGTCCAGATCTGCCACTGACTTGATCAGTAGCCTGGACCCTTATGCCATGGCTGTAGCAGCTTCTGAGTGCCTGGATTGCTGAACTCCAGGGAGCCAAACTCTGGCAAACACTTTTATCCTTGGTTCTACAGGGAGTCCTGCAGTATTCTTCTCAGAACAAGATCTTGTACTTTTGTACCTTTTGGGTTGTAAAGAATGGGCTCTTGCTGGTTTTTTAGACAACCTTAAGGCTTCTTTCCTTTTGTTATCCAGATTCCAAGTACCTAGCTTCTTTTTAATGTTACTCTCTTAAAAGTACATGCTTTTTTACTCCAGACTATATGCTTTTAATGTCTGTTTGTTTTTTCTTGTCGTTTTCTCATGCCTGGATATTGAGCTGCCCTGAGATTTCCTGTATGAGATAAAGTAGTCCACATCCCTTAATCTTAGTTTCAGGTAGAGTCTCTCGACAAGGGCAACATGTTGACAAACTTTCTGCCAGAGCATATGATTTTCAGACCACTTACTAATACAGTTGTCCTTTCCAGCTGAAACTTCTTGAACTTGACCTTTCCAATGCACAGTCTGTTAATATTCTGGTCTCCTGAGCTCCAGCCAGAATCTCCCATCAAGCTCAGTACAGAGAACTCCAAGGTTGTACAAGCCAGTATCATGAAACCTTTCCAGACTTCTCCTGCAGTCCAATTCCAGAGGCTTCCAAACCAGACAGTCAGGTAAAGTCACGGAAACAACCTGACTTTCAGTACCAATTTCTGTCTTAGTTACTTTCTTGTTGCCAGAAAAGAATACCCAACATCTAAACTTTAAGGAGAAAAAAATTATTTTTATTTTAGCTTGCAGTTTCAGAGTGTCATAGTCCATTGCTGGGTGACCAGCAACCGTGGAATCACATAACAGTGGTGGTGGAGGCAGCTCCTTATGGCACTCTGAAGAAGAAGCCACGTCCTCCATTTATATTTGCAGGTGCTGTTCCAGTGATCCATCCCTCTGGGTCACATCTGTTCTGCTTCTTATAGGTTTAAGCCCCTAATCCACCACATGCCTATAATCTACGATCATCACACATCTGCAGTCTCATCCACACACTTATAAACTAACCTGACACACACTGTCTTCTACCACATACTTATAATCCACCACAAGCCCATAATCCACCTCTCCAGAGCAGGGCCCACTCTCCTAACAGCATGTCATTCCATAGATAATTCATAACATTCAAATACATGAGACTTTTGGGAAGACATTTCAGATCAAAACTACAATAATATGTGTGGAATTTGATATGTATACATGCATACAGTACTGGGACCTAAACTCAGGGATTTACTCATATTATGTAAGTGCTTGACCACTGAACCTTTCCTACAACCTTTCAGCCCAGTAGAATTTTTCAAGAAGTTGTTTTAGAATATGCTCCAATAGTCTTTAATATATTCTTTCATCCCCAAATTCTATTTTTTTGCTTTTGTTCATACACAATTTTTTCTTCAAGAATTACTAGAGGATGACAGGAATCCTGGTAACCCAAGCTGTCCTGTGAAACCCAAAACACTGATTGTTCAAGTAGAGTCAGTGATTCTGCTCACCACGTGTCTCAGCCATATTTGATGTTACAGTGTTGCTTTTAATATTAACTTATTCTTCTGCTTCTTCACCAAACTCCATAATTTGCAACCCTTCTGATTTCTTCAAACACATTTCAGGACTCCTTCAAGGTCAAACGTCACATTTGGTATAGTATTGATGTATACATTAGTAGCCAGCATTAACAAAAAAACCTGAAAAGCTCAAAGTGTATTTAAAAAAGACAGGTAAAAAATGGAAAAATTTTAATTTAAATGCCTAATACACATGCAATGTGTTAAAAATAAAGTTGATTAATGAATTAGTCGCTTAACTTTTGCTAGGAAAAAAGTCCAGTTTAAAAAGAGGTTTATTTTGGCTCATGGTTTCAGAAGATGTAGTCCATGGTTAACTGCTTCTAAGGCAGAAGGGCATGGTGAAGGAAGACCCCTTACCCCTTGGCATCCAGGGAGCAAAGAGAGAGGAAGGGAAGAGCTGCAGAGGGAGATCTCTTTCAGACCGTGCCCCTAGTGACTTCCTCTGCGCAGGGGCCATGGCACACTCCAGTCTTCTTTCAAATGCCTCAAATCTAGACACGTGAGACTTTTGTGGAGAATTTTAGATCTAAATCATAACAATTAATAATCAAACTTACCAGTAATAAGTATGAACTAAACCTCATTATTAATAAGGAATGTTTAACAAATATCAAATATATGTATTGCAAATGTATCTTCAAATTAAAATTCAGGTTTAGGTTTTTGTCACACACACACACACACACACTCAAATGTTGCTTTTATTTTTGAGTTTTCTTTTGAATACTGTGTCCTGTAACCTTATATTTTTCTAGAACTCTGTAGTTTTATTGCATAACCTATGTAGTTCTTTGGTTTTTAGAGATGCCTGTATTACCTTATAGCAGATGTAAGTATACAAACTGTTTATTAGAGTTTTGTTTGTAGTGGCCAAAAACTAGAAATAAATTAAGTTCTGCTGAAAAGAATGTTTGAATAAAATGGGCTTATTTATGCCACAGCACGGTGTACAGGTTTTTAAAGGAACAGATTAGTGTTATAGCACCTTAGAGAAATTGTCATCATACAATGCAGCTTAATATTTTTTGAGCAACTAAGTTATGCCACACACAATGTTTCAATATATAGTTTCTCTAAAAATTATATTTAGGAATACATATATAAAGAAGCACAATAGGAGTTTTTTTAAAAAAAAAAACAACAAATAAACAGTAAACATAATGCCAGACAATGATGGCTTCCTAATTTGTGGAGGGATCAAGACCCCATTGAATATAATGCAGGTCAGACTGCAATCCCATAGGGACTGGTGAAATTTCCCAAGAACAAATGTTGCACTTCTACAGGGATAGCCCAGGGGTAGCACTTTTCTGCCTAAGCTCTGGTTTTTTTAGTTGTGATGAGGCACATGAAATGCAGATATGAATAACACCAACACAAAGAAGTATGGGAAAATCTTAAATAAGAGTTATAAATAAGATATCCCCTGGCTTGGAAGGCTGTTTTTATGACTAGAGCCTGCAGGAAATCATCATGGAGAAGATATTTAATATATGAATTATAGATGGAAATTCTACTCAGGGTTTTAGTAGTAGAGTTATAGTTTTGGGGGCAACAAAATATATATTAGAATACAATAATCTGGAGACATTAGAATTTAGGTTTATTTTGTAAAACTACAAATTCAACTGAATATGATAGTTGAATGCCAACCAAGAATCATAGATGCAAAAAGAATTATGAGTTGACATGTAGACCATATTCTGATTTCAGGAAGAGCCACATGAATCATGTCACTTAAAACCTTTTCATTGAATTAGTCAGAAGAACTAGTGGGAACTTAAGGGAACTAAGCTATGAACTGCTTCATTGTCTGTGACACTGAGGAAGTTACTTCACCTCCACCCCATAAGAAGATATTGAGTAACTATGGGGTTTTAGGATTCCATAATTTCTTAGCAAACAAGCATGCATTCTATTTCCAAAGATTTATAGAAATCGTGTTAAAGTATATTTTCTTTTCAACTGAATGAAATATGGGAATGTTATGATCTGGATTTATTTGATATGGAGGATTAGTTATGAAATGGAATCTTTTCTTTAAGTTGGCATACTCTGTAATATTTGCTTAAACTCACGAAGCCTGTACACTTTTTTTGCAAGACAAAAGCACGACCAATTGGTGTTATTTATGTTACATTTGCTATAACCACTGAGAAATTTTAGGACATTTTCCCATTCATGCATCATAGTGATTTAAACAATGAAAATTCTTTTCATGCATCCACGAATCCTAATTCCTTTTATTTTCATATGCCACAAAGAGGCATCTACTCAGGTTTCCTCTGTGCTAATAAAATTATTAAATACATACAAACACACACAACCTTCTGTACACACAATTTTCAAATATTTCTTAAAGGATAAGAAGGAGAAAAAACATGTATAAAATTATAGTTATGAAGAACTTGCTATATGTAATTGTGGCTTGTGACATTTAGGGAACAAATTACTTGATGTCAATTGTGGATTTCTTTGGAGTCAATGAGAAAGAGTTGGAACACATCTTTGATGGAAGTCATTAACAGTTTGCTAATAGACTTGTTTTCTATTTGAAACTATCATGTTGAAGTTTAAAATTTGACTCATTGACCCGGTCTCATTTTCCTGTTAAGGGATTAAAGATTGTAATAGATCATCTACCAAGTTTTCTAATTTATCACATTTATCTAATTTATCACTGTGATCTTTATGGAAATTTTCATTTCAAAAAGTTATGCATTTGTAACAGGTAGAATATTAATGTGTACATGAACAGAAATTGTATTTGAACATTCTCAAGTTACATTTAGGTCTTAGAACTGCATATGTTTATTTCTGTATAATCTAATCTGTCTGCGATGCTGTTTTATATGCACACATATACATACACACATACCTATATTTTTTATATTTTTTCTAGTTCTCACTTGATACAATAAATTTAGGCAGAGAACAATTCTTCAATTTTGGAATTT